>JAEIFU010000887.1:0-91841 GCA_018904235.1 Lordiphosa stackelbergi
TCTTTCAAATAGATGACTATCTGTCGGAAAGTGGATTTAAGTTAGAAAAATGTGTGATTTTAATGCTAGCATTCTTAAACGCTGACATTTGCAAGTGTATAAAAACTTCGGCTCTGACAATGTTAGCTTGGCCTTTTCGTTTTTAGAGTCTTTTCAAGTGGACACAATCAGCCAAGAGAGAGTTTTCTTAGAACTTTCCTAAACTAGCAGATATCCGACAACTTCTTCACTCAACTTTGGTCAACCCAAAGTCCATCCAACAATTTCCTTTGTTTTACTTACGGTGTGGTTCCCATATCGGACACACAATGCGCCGCCGTCAACAGCTGGGTGGTGGATATAATGCAAGCGGAACAGGTGTGCGCCTTTTTGTAACGCAACGAGGCCGACCAGGGAAACTCTCCAGCAGTGGCATCCTCACCGCCCAGCAAACGATTCTGTGGTGGCGAGGCCCACACCAGACTCAGGGCACAAATCGTGAGCACCAATGTCAGCGACAAGATCGCACGTTGAGCAGCCATGGCGTTGAATCTTAAACTGAATCGCTGGACACAATACAATTGGACAATTGGCACAATAGCTGTTCACTTGGACTCGATCTAATCTTATCGTTCACAATTTACAAGCCGTTTCCCAGTTGTTTTCGATTAGATTGCTTTTATGCTTTTTCGACCCACTAATTTGATCTTACGTATAAATGCGAGCAGGGCCAGGAGCAGGCTTCTCAGTTACCAATTTAAGCACTATGAGGTCAGTCCCTGTTCTGGTTTTACTTGCATTCCTCTGTCCCAGTTGGGCACGTCAGTTGGCGGCGGTGGGTTCGCATCCGTATAGCGTCTCGTTACAACGCGATGGTCGACACATTTGTAATGGAGCTCTGATCAGTGATCGGCTGGTAATCACAGCTGCCCACTGTGTGGCCGCTGGCCAGGGCATTCAAAGGTAACCCGTTAGCTTGCGTGCGAGTACCCACTAATCCGCCGCTCTGTTCCAACAGCTATCCACCCCGTAACTTTTATGTACGTGCGGGCAGTATTCAGCGTTTAGTTGGTGGTCAACTGGCTCAACTCTCTCGCATTGTGATACACCAAGACTATGCCGATGGGGTGAACGATTTGGCTCTGCTTGAGCTACAATCTCCACTGACCCTGAATGACCTTACCCAACCCATTGAGTTGGCAACGGAAACGCCCGCAGTGGGTACCGAAATCACCTACACCGGCTGGGGCTCATCCGTGCTAAATGGCACGCCCAGTCAACGTCTACAGGTGGGCACACGTCAGGTGATCAGTTCTACGGACTGTCATTCGGAGACCTATTTCGAGCAAACGGGTTTGCTTTGTCTCAAGCCCCCGAAGGAGGCCACAGCCACGGAGGGTTTGTGTACCGGCGATGCAGGTGCTCCGGCTGTCTACAATAACAAGCTGGTGGGCAGCGGTGTTTTCTTTCACAACGATTGCAGTACCCCTGAACCAGATGGCTATGTCGATTTGTCGCATTATTTGGATTGGATCAATGAGCATAGTTAAGTAAGAAGGAGTACAATAAAAATGAGAGCGAACCGACTTACTTAGGAGAAAAATAACTTAAAGACTAAGCGAACAGGCTGCTCATCATTCGAGGACCGGTCATTGGAGCCAGATGAGCATCAAGGCAAAGCTCAATGAAACCCGCCTTTAATCAACTCGCCAAGACTCGGCTATTGATGCTGATCAAGAATATATATACCTTATAGGGTCGGAAATGATTTCTTCTCCCGCCTTGGGAGAAGTTTTGATCTTTCTTTAGAAAATAGCTTTTACACATTCGGTCACCTTCACCAGCTATTAGCTCCAGCTGTGAAGTAACTAGCCAAGAAAAAGCTTCTTAAACTTTGCCGTTCGGATTCGGCGTTAAACTGTAGGTACCTTTCTCTAGTGCGAAAAACTATAAGCACACACGCCCAGAGATTGAGAGAAGCTTGGCTTTGCCCTTTTGGGGCTGAATAGCTAATTTTACATAAACATTACATTTTTTTACAATATACTCTGTTTACTTTTGGTACAGAGCATAACAGGAAGATACATACATCTATTCATATAAATCTATAGGCTCGACTGACTGACTGACATCTTATCGACCCACAGACAAAGTTGCTTATCTAGAGATCTAAGATTTCGTTTAGCTATGCAGGCGCGCACTAAGAAAGAAAATTTGGAAAATTTAACATCGAAGTGGGTGAAAACGCCAAAGAACAGTTTGTATGTGGGACATAACTGAGCTGTGGCGCTCAGGAAATATTGTAGTCTAAGCTGTTTTGCTAAGAGCGCGAGAGAGAATGAGAGAGTAAACATGAGAGGGAACGACTCACACTCACAAATTAGGTATGTGTTGCATGGATGTGTCTTGGCTCTGTGAGACAGATTACAGCTGCTATGAGAGACATGAGTTACAAAGAAATAGCAAGTAACAAGAGAGAGAAAGAGAGGGAGTCTAGAGCGGGCAACAGAGGGTTACCAGTGGACAGAGAACAAAATGTCAATTACTGAGATACACACAAAACGGGGGGGAAATAATGAAGAGCGGTGGAAGAGGAAGCGGGGGAGAAGTGGAGAGCGATGAAAGAGGGGGTGGGGAAGAAGAGGAAAGGCCAATTTGAATTTTTTTAAATTTTGGTAAAGACTTAGGAATCTTTACGTACCCAATTCCAATGGGCAAGCAGTGCTGCTGTGAAATGCAAAATCTTCATATATTTACTAGAAATGGGCGCGGGACGGAAATATGGCTAGACCCCAAATTCACTATGTGGTCGTGCGGGAGAGGTATGTTTTTAGCGTCCACTTGACAGGAAGGCATTAATAGGTATATAAATCAGGCCACTTCAAATACCTGTGACCTCGAAACTGTCTACAAGATAAAACAACACCATTTATACAATTTCTTAAGTTAGCGGCAGGTTCAGCTAGTACTTTATATTTGCCAAACTTAATGACATCCATTTTTACTCGTCTTTAATGGTATATAAATCGAAATGAAGCATTGTATGTATCCATTAAAAGTGTATTTTTCTGACAAGGTTTTTAAACCCGACCGCCAATCATCAACTATTTGAGCTGATTTGGAAAGTGGTGGCACATCCATCGTGTAGTCCTTTATATTCTTATTCTTCAGCTTACGCTTAAACCCTTCACCCTCAACCACCCATCCAACCCATTATTTTCTTATTGTGATTGATTTTGAGATAGCCACCCAACAATTTTGTTTTTTCTTATACATTAGTTTGACTTGAACTCGGTTCCCGATAACTGAAAACACACACTGTAAGCATAGTTTGTAAGTTGTTGTATTATTTTGTGTTGTTGTTTTAGCGGAGTGTCCCAGGGGATGAGGAGTGAAAATGGGCGGAAAGAGGAGGGAAACTGGGGGTAAAATGGAGGTGACTAAACGGTGACTTGACAGTTACTAAACAGTGACTAAACAGTGACTTGACAGTGACTTAACATTGACTAAGCAGTGACTAAACAGTGATTTAACAGTGACTTGACAGTGGCCTAACAGTGACTTAACATTGACTAAGCAGTGACTAAACAGTGATTTAACAGTGACTTGACAGTTACTTAACAGTGTCTTGACAATGTCTGAACAGTGACTTGACAGTGACTAAACAGTGACTTGATAGTGACTTAACAGTGACTTGTGTCTTGACGGTGACTTAAAAGTGATTTGACAGTGGCTATACAGTGACTGACAGTAACTAAACAGTGACTTGACTGTGACTTAACAGTGACTTGACAGTGACTTGACAGTGACTAAGCAGTGACTTGACAGTGACTTAACAATGACTTGACAGTGACTAAACAATCCTTATACAGCTCCTAAATAGCTCTTAAATTTAACATCATGTTTCACATCAAAGAAATCTTTGTTCACGGCACTCACACTAGCGTTTTTACTTATATTCGTTCTTTTTTCGTAATGATTCGAATTTTCATTTAGATCTGGAAAAAAATTTGAATCTGGATTAAAATCAAAAGAGTTTCATAATACAGTTTTTCAGTCATTTTCCAACTTTGGAGATAGATTTTCCAAAATTTGAAGGCCATTTTTTATGTGTAACTTTCAAAACAAAGTCGGAATCTGACCGTTTTCAGGACTTTAATCTTTGGTGTGCAGTTATGGTTGAATTTGTTTTTATACCAGGCTTTAAAGGTTTCAATTGGTCAGGTTAAACCCTATGAAAATTGCCCTATGGCAGTGGTGCCCAAAATGCCAATAGCCTACCTCATGGGAACATAGGAGAGAAAGAATACGTGTGTTCCATAAATAGCACGCTCGGCGGCTTGCTCTCTCACGACGAGTGCTTTCGGCGTTTTCTTCTCTCGCAAGGCATTTGCTCGTTTGCTTGTTGCTAATGTTTGATGTCATGACGCTTACTACAAGCGCAAAGCTTGATTGTGTGAGTTTGGGCACCACTGTCCTAAGGCTATTAAAAAATAATAGATTAGCCGTTTAACTATTTTGTTGAATTTAGACAATATTTTAAATATGATTTTGAATATTATGAGTAAACTGAACAAAGTCGGCGCTTGAGTAGGCTCTTATCACAGGTATTTATAGTTTTAAAGTCCAAATTAGTGGCCCTTTGCTCCCTTAGGAGATTAATGAAATAATTGACCCTTTCGCTTTGCTCTTTATACAACACTTTATTCCATTTGCTGCTGAATCCATTCATAGTTGGCCGCAATGCTAATGAAACGTTCGGGCAACATGCTGCCGCATTCGCCCAATATTTGTGCTCCCAGGCCCACAAGCGATTGCTCATATACCGCCGGTCCACCCAAGTCACCACCACAAATGCCCTGACGACGCGGATGACCCATGCACAGAACTTGTTCATTTTCCACCTGATCCGTATAGCGGAGGCACTCGCTCTCGGGCAGCACCTCTGCGGCGCCAATTTGCAGTGTACGATGCATGGTGGTGGCCGATTCACTGGTACGTCCCCAGCCAGAGATTTCCACTTGGGCTCCATTGGGAGGATCCTCCCTGGCCAAGGGCAGGGCACCGACATATTCGTTAAAGACCAAGGGTTCGCTGAGCCGTAGTAGAGCCAGTCCGGTGGTTAGTTCATTGTAGTTGGGATTAATGGTGATTTCCTCCACGCGAATGCGTTGTCCCCCATTGTACAGATCCACAGTACCCGTAGAGACCATAAACAAAGTGGCAGGCCAGCTGAAATAGTGGGAGTATAAGTCAAAGATTGAGTTCTACCCATTACCAGCTCCAGAACCCACGGTGTATCTTTGCCGGCCGAGCAAACACAGGTCAAGGCCGTTAGGGCATAACGCTCGGCTATGATGACAGCTCCACAGTTGTAGCTGCCACCCACGGAGAGTGCTGCCTGATAGGGCAACTGACCCAACACGGCATCCTCTCCGCCCACTATGCGGCCCTGGGGCACAGTCCAGGCCTGACCCAGCAGGGTTAACACCACCAACACCAGGAACTTCTTCATGGTCAATGCAAACTGATTTGCCTGGGGTTTGCTCTGGGCGTTTTTATACCCCTCGCAGTATCTTATCCGACGCTCCCAACTAGACTAGATAATACCCATCCATTGATTAGACAAGCCCCACCGCGATCTACTTATTTCTGGGAATTCGTGGGCATATCAATGAACCCTGATTGCCACGCGAACACGTTTCCCAGAGTCCAATGCACCGCGAATTGAGGCACGTATGCCGCCGCGTTGCCATTCGTTTTGGTCAGCCGCCGCACAACCTGTTGTGCTCATCACCCAGCCTCCAGCCTGCAGCCTCCAGCCGCATCATCATCATCAGCGTCGCCGTCTGCGATTCACTTAAATTGTGGGGCCTTTCTCAACATTTGATGCATTTGCAGGCCTGACTCGAGACGAACATGATCTTGCGAACGACCATCGCTGGCCAGCTGTTGGTTTTGGTGCTCATCTATGCCTGCCACACGTTAATACCTCAGTCATGGGCCAAAACGGTGCTGTCCACCGCATTGGATCAGCAGGTGTTGCCGGAGCCGCGTGCCTATATGCCCGATGCTCAGAACTTGGACTTTGTTTATCATGATCATGAGGAGCTCACGCGATTTCTGAGGTAAGCAAAGTAGATCCAATGGGTAAAGTGGATTCATCAGCTTGGTTACTTCTTCTTCTTCTTCGGCCGGCAGAGCCACCAGTGCACGGTATCCAAATCTGACGGCCTTATACTCCATTGGCAAGTCCATACAGGGACGTGATCTATGGGTCATGGTGGTCAGTTCATCGCCGTATGAGCATATGGTGGGCAAACCGGATGTCAAATATGTGGGCAATATACATGGAAACGAGCCAGTGGGTCGAGAGATGCTACTCCATTTGATACAATATTTTGTGACCAGCTACAGTACGGATCAGTATGTGAAATGGCTATTGGATAATACGCGAATTCATATATTACCCACCATGAATCCGGATGGCTATGCCGTATCCAAGGAGGGCACCTGTGATGGCGGTCAGGGCAGGTGAGTAAATTATGAAAAATTCTGTAGAATTTTAAATTTAAAATAGGTGTGCGTAAGGCTATTAACTAGGAGGTAAAGGTGTAGTTGTAAAGGCTTTTGCCATCAGTTCCAGAGAAACAAATTTCTGCTTGAGTAGTCAGCTGTTCGCTCTCTGTCTCTCTCTCTCTCGGCTCACTGTAAGCAAGCGTTACCCACTCGGCAATGCACAACGAATGCTTGACGAAGTCATGCATCACTGTGTGTCATAGAGAGACAGTCACATTTTATGTCCACTCTTCTTGGGGAACTCTGCTCTAATGCATTCTATATCCGAGAGAGCATTCAAGCTCCCCCTACAAATCTTCTAACGAAAAATGTTTGATTTCCTCACTCCTAAGATCGTATAGTCGAATATTAGGAAATTGCAATGGCTAGAGTTATTACCAACACTGATAGCTATAATCTTGAGTTTGTTTTGAGTTTTGATGAGTATCTTGAATATGCTATCTCCAATTGAAACTCTAGTATACGTTTTTCCATTGTGGATCTAATCAACAACACTTGACACTTAAGAGTATATCTGGACGTGGTGCCATACGGTAGAACAAAACACAACAAACAGTCTTTGTCATTGCTAATCAAAAATTGTCATAGAGGAAGTGGAAGAGATTCGAGAACGATTCGACGAGAAGTCTTTAATAGTCTTTTAATATAGAAGATTTGGAATTAAGTTGGTTTATATCTTTTGTGGAGCTCTGTGAGCAACAGTGTTTTAAAATAAAAGCTTAAAGTATACTGGTAAGCTTTTACATTCGTGGATAGTAAGGCTGCCTTTACACTGTTCGACACATGAGACATGATAATGTGGTAGTCCTTGTTCTTCTTTTAAATTTGAATAGCTTGTCAAATTCATAAAATTTCATGGGGAAATGTAGACCTACTAGAATATCATGTCTCATGCGTCAAACAGTGTGAAGGGGTTGTGTTAGGCAGTCTTTCTTGCTGCAATTAAACCATGCTTCTCTCAGCTGTTCTCCAACGCGTTTCGGCAGCTTTTGTGCCTTCTTGTTGCTGAAGTTTGCTTTATCTTGTTAGTCCCATGTTAAAAGACGAACTGACTCTTGAGCCGAACAGAGTGTAATTTAGCACATCAACAAAAAGATCTTTAGTGAGACTTGACTTTCGATTTTGCATAACTCTTCTTTGAGTTATAAAACATGATATGTGCACTTTGGACTTTCGAAAAAGCCCATTTGAATTGAACTACTTGAGATTAAATTAATGTGTACTCTAGGGGGGTCGATTTAAGGCGTATACAAAGCGAAATCTACGGTTAATTCTTAGAAAATTTAACCAAGAAACCATGGGTCTACAATGAATTCGTAGTCCGCGCAAATCGACTTCAAATATTTATTAAATGTAACATAAACTCTCAAAAAACAAGTTAGAATGTCGGTGAAGTCCGACTATAACTTACTCTGTAACCCTCAGAGTTTCTATTCATCTGATAGATTTTAGATAGAAGCCACACAAAGTAGTAAAGAAGCCATAAAGTGTGTCAAGTGCCACTCATCGCCGTTGAACCGGTGCTATCCAGCTAAGTGCCATCGTTTAGGAATATTGAAAATCTCGGAAGTTTGTAATGCACAGAGAAGCATCTCCGGCCCACATAAAGTATATATATTCTTGATCAGGCATGACGAGCTGAGTTGATATAGCCATGTCCGTCTGTCCGTCCGTCTGTTTCTATGCTATCTCCTCCGTCAGTTTTAAAGCTATCTTAACCAAACTTGCACGAAGTCTTTGGTATAAATACGCTGCACATTTGTCGGAACCGGCCGGATCGGATGACTATAGCATATAGCTGCCATAGGAACGATCGGTTAGAAAAGTAGTTTTAGTGAGAAAAACTTTTTTGTTTTCAATGCTATCGCTCCTAACCCTTGTATTTATAAGTTTTCTATGCTTTCACATAGTTTCACCAAGATTTATGAAGATCGGACAACTATATAGTATAGCTGCCATACAAAATATAGGTTTGAAAAAAAGTCTTAGTATGAAAAACTTTTTTGTTTAATGCTACCAGACAATTCTGTCAAGTTTGATCCAAATCGGATGACTATAGCATGTAGCTGCCATAGAAACGATAGGTCGAAAAAGTAATTCTAGTGAGAACATTTTTTTGTTTTCAATGGTAGCGTCTTTATACTTTCCAGCTATGAATATTATCTGTTTCTCACAGTTTTGAGATTTTTATCAAAATCGGATGAATATATCGTATAGCCACCATAACAAACGGCAGCATGCTCAGGGGTATATAAACTTCGGTCGAGCCGAAAGACTTAATCTCTATTTTTACCGTCTGAAAATGTAAAAAGTTTGACCTAAAATAATTTTCGGTGACAAAGGGTTTTTCAAAACACACAACCACAAAACATTAAAAAGTATCACACCGCAGAAGAGAGCAATATTTCAAAATTTTAACAAATTTTATTTCCACCAGCAAATTGAAGACACAGACAACTAAAATTTGTCATCGAATGTTAATGCTTGTTGCGCGAAGGTTTTTATTTAAAGGTGAAAGCCCTCCAGGTATTAAAGCCCCCTAGTACTACTTTTTCCATGGGTTGTATTATTACGGACTTTTTCGACCTTAAATACACATAAAGTAAAAAATTTTATTTATTTTTTTTTTTTTTTCAAACCATCAATAGTTAACGCCTGGTAATGTTTCGACAAAACACAAAAAGGGAACGCTACACAGGTGTAAATTAAAGTCCCACCAAAATCAGTGGCCCTACTTTACCCATCCCTTTGCAATTCCCTAAACGACTTGATAGTATTACTGTGTACTTTCCATTCGAGCTTTGCTAAATGTTAGTGAGAGATTTTGGGACTTGGACTGATGCTAGAAGCAATTCGCCAAACTCTGCCACTTAGTGCAAAACCTGCAATCTTCCATCCGCTTTTGTCCAGGCGGAACGCAGCAGGAAACTATTCCGATAGAACGTAGCTTCTCACTTCCCCCTTCAGTTTGTTTGCACGCATGCCGCCATGGTTTCCAAAAAGAACGCATTTAGAACGTGTGCTACCAGAACGCATTTAGCTGGCATCCCGCACCAGTGCTATTAGAACGTGTGCAGCGTATGCCAAAGCATCCAAAGGAACGTATCCCTGCCCATTTCTGGAAATGATTTAAAATATAGTAAAACACAAACTCATCCTTTTAGTGAATTTATATACTAATAATATTTCTCATTTTAAAATTTAATATTGGGGCTACTTACTATACATTCCTTTACTGGTGCTCTTTGTAAAAAAACACTTTTATCTTTGTCGAGCTCTGGCGGGGTCACGGTCGGGACTCTTAAAATTTTTCATGTTTTTTACTCTCTTTAATTACCATTACAACACTGTCCCAATTTCCGCCTGAGTTAAAATCACAAAAATTTAAATATAAGACATTTAGCTTTTCTCCTTCATCAATAATCTTACCCAACAAATATAAAAGGCTAACTAAATTTCAATTTTTCAAATCAGCTTCTAAATCCATAATAAATAAAACGCTAAACAATTTTTCTGGTCCCTGGTTTTCTTACTTTATCTATCTTTTCTCCTGTTCCTCAGTTCGGGTCTCATTTCCTTTTGTTTCCAAAAGCACGGTCTGCATGCGTGCCTTAGGAGGGGACGTTTCGTGGCCCGTTTTTTCCTTCCAACATACCTCCAAGACTGCTTGCGAAAACGAACGTCTTCGGTCGTTCGGGTCCCACTTCCCCCTTTCGTTCCTTGCATCGCTTCATTCTTTAGGACGTTTCTGTCCTGTGTTTCTTCCTTCCAACCCCCAACTGACGTTCCGTTTTCACCTTCTGCCGTTTTTCATACTCAAAATTGGTGTGCTTTCTTCCTTTAAAACTCCTGGTTCTTTATCAATAACCGTAATCCTGGACTTTCCTCCCCGCTTCTAACACTAACCAATTTTGTGGTACGCAATAATTTTGTTTATCTGCAAACCCTATGAAATTTACTATATTATACTGTATTACGTAAACAATTGATTTCACTAGATCCTACAGAAAATTTTTTAAAAGAAGGTAACTTTTGTTCGACTAGTCGAACAGCGGCGTAAATGGGTTAACAAAAGGGTTAACAAATTTTTAGGTAAAACATGGTAAAAGATAGCGCTGCAGGTAAATTTTATGTTTAATCGCGCGAAAGATTTTAATATTATCTATCCACAATCCGCTTACACAATAAACATTGAGCTGAAACTAAGGTTACACAAGCAAATAACTTGATGAAAGTTTGGCTAAAATGGGCCAAATTAGGAAACTTTTCGGCCATATTTGATTAACTTCTTTAGGTATGTAACAATGGTATAGTTTAAAGTTATGCAAAATCTGTATACATGGCTATTAAGCCAAGTTTTCATCAAAATTTCGGCAAATTATTTGCATTGTGAGACCTGAGAGCCTTAGAAAATTGTATTTTTATTATTTATATGACAGCGATTTTGTTGCATTCATATTCTTTATAATTTGCGATCTATGTAAGAAATTTATTTAATAATATTTTGAGTGCAGAGGAATTGGTATTCCTTACAATTACATTGTTATTAAGTATATAAAATTATTTCTTTAACAAAAATTAAGTCAAGTCAAGTTGTATTCATTTTATAAACTTTTATTTTGTTTGAAGAATGAGTTAGGGTTGACCAAAGAATTTATTAGATTTTAAGGAAGAATATTTTGAACTTATTTTAAGGGTAAGAGTATGATCAAAAAGATTTTAAAATAGTTTGAAATGTACTTAATACATCCCGAAACAGTTTTAAATCAAGTATTTCGCACTTGAAATAAGAATTTAGTACTTGAATCAAGTATTTTTGTGCTGACACCATATTGATTCAAATACAAAAAGCATGCAAAAAGTTTCTGCTCACTTCCGTGATTTGTTCATTTATAAAGATTTCCAGATTTGATAGAAACAGAGTCTTAAATTCGAATAAAATTAAAGAGCATGCAAAGTCGATTTGTGAATTACTTCGGTGTTTTTTGTCGGATCCCATTGAAATTTTCTAAATATATAGAAAAAAAGGCCAAAGTTTCATGGCGGGCATGCGATTATTAGAATATTTCACACCGAATCCAAGGTAGAGAAATATGTTTTGATTTCATGATCCTCTTTACTTTCCATTCAGGTACAATGCCCGTGGCTTTGATTTGAATCGCAATTTCCCGGACTACTTCAAGCAGAACAATAAACGCGGCCAGCCCGAAACGGATGCCGTCAAGGATTGGATATCGAAGATACAATTCGTTTTGAGTGGCAGCCTGCATGGTGGCGCCTTGGTGGCCAGTTACCCGTACGACAATACGCCCAACTCTAGTAAGTAGTCTCCTCCGCCGGCATATTTGCCCCCGCCCCGAACCCCCTCAAAAAGCTCTCCAAACAGAAAGCTATTTGAACTTCCCCTCTTACTCCTTGCTTTTCCTTCGCACCAATATGGCTGCTTAAAGGAATCTGCCGTTCGTCCGCCCTGTGCGCGAGTGAGTAAACGTAGGTTTGGCCTTCCCAGCTGGAAGCAACTAATCTGGTTTCCCTTTTCTCCCCAACATGTCCCCTGGGCGCAGTGTTTCAGACATATTCGGCGGCTCCCTCGCTGACGCCGGATGATGATGTGTTCAAGCATCTGTCCTTGGTCTATGCACGGAATCATGCCAAAATGTCACGCGGAGTGGCCTGCAAGTCGGCCACACCGGCTTTTGAGAATGGCATTACCAATGGAGCGGCCTGGTATCCGTTGACGGGTGGGATGCAGGATTATAATTATGTGTGGTATGGTTGCATGGAGATCACCTTGGAGATATCATGCTGTAAATTTCCACCTGCCTATGAGCTGAAGAAATACTGGGAGGACAACCAGCTGGTGAGTATTCTTAGGCGAGTCTTCTTTTCCTTTAATTCCCGAGTTCATTCTTCCAGTCTTTGATCAAATTTCTGGCCGAGGCGCATCGTGGGGTGCAGGGTTTTGTGTTCGATCCGGCTGGCATGCCCATTGAGAGGGCCTCCATTAAGATCAAGGGACGTGATGTGGGCTTCCAGACCACCAAATATGGAGAATTCTGGCGTATACTGCTGCCTGGATACTACAAGGCGGAGGTGGGTCTACCATGTACCTCTCGAACTTGAGCTTTATCTTAATCTTTTTCCATTCCAATGTTTAAGGTCTTTGCCGAGGGCTATGCCCCGCGTGAAGTGGAGTTTGTCATAGTGGAGCAGCATCCCACGCTGCTTAATGTCACACTGCAGCCCTCAAAGGTAGGTAGAACCTAAAACTAACCCACTTAACAAAGGTGCTTGGTTACTAACCTCTCTGACAGTACCAGCTGATGACTTCAGCCTCCGCCACCACCACCACCCAGGCGACGCATCAGCGTCAGGTGAACAATAAACTGCAGTTTCCCACTGATTAGACTTAATTCTCTGGATGCTGCGGATGATCTCGATGTGTAAATAATCGTAAAAGTGCTTTAACTCGCCCCACGCTCCCTCTGCCTGCTTCTGATTAGTTTTTAGATTAATTAAAGTGATTTCTTAATTTGAACAATAAAACTAACGATTGACACCGTCTCTTAACCCAATTCCGTTGAATTCCTTAGCGCATTGAGGGCATTGGTCCGGCAAATCCCTCATTCTACCGACCCATACAGTCGCCCCAGCACTATCGGCCCGGTGCTCCGCCCTATGCGCCCGCCTCTTCGAATGACAATGGCATCTTCTCGACCATCAGCAATGGCCTGAACAGTTTGTACTCAAATATCTTTGGTTGAGTTCTAATTTGTATAAATTGTAAGACTTTTTTTTAGCATTAATTTATTGTATTTAGGAATTTTAAGACAAATAAAAAGTAAACATTTTCAAGTGCAATTGGATTAGCCAAGAGATGGCAAAGAAAAAACTTTAATGTGGAAAATGTGTTTTGTTTCTGGGAAAATGTAAGTTTCTTTAAATAAAATTAATCAAATCATTGCTATGGCAGGAAAAAATGTAGTCACTACAGATGCAGAGAATGACAGAGAAACATCGTTCCAAAACACACAAGCGAAAACACTTACATCGGTCTTTAAAACGAGGCTAAGTTCATTTGCCATCATCTTTAAGCCAATTGGTTAGCAAAATCAAGCAGGCTTGTAAAGGGTACATTTATTATTAACATATTATGGCTTAAGCCCTTATGCCACTTATGGTATACCAAGATGCAAGATGACGTTGAGAAACACGCAATGCTCCGTCAAAATAGGAAAGAACCTCTCCGAAACATTTGATACCAAAAGAGGTTTTAGGCAGGGCGATACCCTATCGTGTGACTTCTTTAATCTACTAATGGAATATATTTTGCGCCAGTGCCCACATTCCAACCGAGCAGGACTTATTTCTTCGTAAAGATCTAGTGCATCTCGCATATGCCGATGATATTGACATTATCGGCAAAAACGAACGGGCGGTAAGCAGGGCGTTTTTATACCCTGTACCGATTAAAAATGGGTAAAAGGGGATCATGAAGTTGTGCAAATGTATGTAACAGGGAGAACGAAACATTTCCGACCCTATAATGTATATATATTCTTGATCAGCATCAACAGCCGAGTCGATTTAGCCTCTGTCCGTCTGTCCGTTTGTCCGACTGTCCGTCCGTCCATCTGTCTGTCTGTATGAACGCGTCGATCTCAGAGACTATAAGAGGTAGAGACCCAAATTTTTCCATGAACATAGGTGTATACCGTACTCTGATCGAGTTTGTTTCAGATTTGCAAATTTCCCCCTGTCAGAGCCACAATTTTACAATACAACAATTCCTACAATTTACAATATCGTGGCTTTGTTTAATTTTATTTTTGGTTTATTCTATCTATTCTGAAAAGCGCAACACAAAGTGGTTATAAAATAATTTTAATATTTTTTTTTTTTTTTTTTTATAAAATGTGAGATTGCCCCTTTTTGGTTTATTTTTTTTTTTTTTTTTTACATACTGATACTTCATATGATACGCAACGTATTACACTTGAAACTAAAAAGGTTCACAAGTCACCGAATGTTAGTTCGAAAGTTCGAAGAATGTATGAAATTTAGTCGAAGAATGTTAAAGTTCCCAGCGGGTGTGTCTACTAGGGTTTTGACAAAGACATTAATAAGGATATTAGAGATGAGTAACGCCATACAATTTTTTTTAACTTTTTTTTTTGATTTTCTGGTCTTTTTTTTTGAAATTTTGTCCAAAAAAAAGCAAGAGAGCCAGCCGCGTTTTTTTATGCATACAGCGACAGCCGACGTTTTATCAAGCATTGCTACAATGGGCAAGCGCATTCTATTTTTAGATTTTTACGCTCTCAACTTTGTGTGAGGAGAGAGCAGATTTTCAAGGCGAACAAAAACACCTGCATATTGCAAAACCATTGCTGGGCGTTCGGCATCTTAGAGATTATATTGGTCTTGGTTTTGATTTATTGTTAAAAGTAAATGCTATGAAATGGCCCTTTCCCAGAAAACGTGCTGAAGATAAACTAATGAATTTCCATATGGAGCACGGACTTCTAATAAATAAGGTAAGTTTATGCAGCATCCTTTTAAGCAAACATAATATTCTTCTTCTTTTTTATTGGCCCGTTATAATTATCAGAACCGCTTGACGAAATGTTTTCCAACACCTTATCGTCCCATCTTAGCGGTGGTCGTCCCCTCTGCCGCCTCCTCCATATTCAGCCGCCGGGTGACATATCCAGCGCACCCGCTGTTGCTTTATGCGCTTGACTAGACTGGTCTCCCCACCGAGCTCATACATTTCACAATTCTTTCGAATGCGGAAATCATCGCCAACTTTTAAAGGCTCTTAAATCCTCTTTTTAAAGTTGTGCTCTTTCCTATTGTAACAGATAGTCCAAGACGCGTAGACTTTCTTTCCGCGGATACTACGTACTTCGGCTTATCCTCGTTTACCGCTAAGCCCATCAGTTGAAACTGAATCTCAATCTATAACAAGTAAGACTATCGAGTTTAAACTTTGCACAGAGTCTTCTTTTTACTGCACACTGCTAAATGTAGGAACCGACCGGATCGGATCGCCTATATCTTATAGCTGCAATAGGAGGACTATCGGTCGAAAAGTGGGTCTTTGTGAGAAAAACTTTATTGTTTTTAGTGTTAACTTTCCCTACTTTTGTTTTTAATGTTAACGTGTTACGATTATTAATATTATACGCTTTACACAGATTTGAGTTTGTCAAAATCGGATGACTATATCTTATAGCTGCCATAGAAACTATCGGTCAAAAAGTAGGTTTTAATGAGAAAAACTTTTTTGTTTTTAATGTTCACGTGGCTCACCTCAGAGATTATTAATATTATGCGCTTTTACAAAGATTTGGAAGTTTTGGTCAAAATCGGATGACTATTATCTTATAGCTGTCATAAGATATCGGGTAAAGTGGGTTTTATTTAGAAATTTTAAAATATAAAACATTTATAAAAACTTCGCGCAAACACGAATTATTTATAAAATGTTTTTTCAAAATATCGGAAACATCGATTTTTACCCAGCTCTAGTTCAAGTCCACATCTTAAAAATATATTCAGGCTGCGATCTAAAAAATTGGTTTAACATAATAGGAAATTTTGTGTGCAATTTTGTATGCAGTCAAAATATACCTTGAAACGATCATATGGGAAATCCTTCCCCACCCGCCGTGTAGCCTAGACATTGCCCAATCCGACTACTATTTGTTATCATCGATAAGGCATGCCCTTGACGATCAGTACTTTCGGTTTTTTAAACAACTCCCAAATTGGATCGATTCGTAAAATCACTTAAAAGAGTTCAAGAAAAACCAGAGATTCGTGTGTGAGAGCACGGCTTAGTGATTTAGTATAACACTTTTGCACCTTAGCGATTGACACGCCTGCCCCACAAGGGCCAAACACACTTCGCTATTCACACCGACCTTGCCGAGGCTAGTGGCAAGAGAGCAAGCAACATTTCAGTCGCTGGCCAGCGGTGGAAGAAGCAGCAGGTCAGACCAGCGTAACTCCCTCCCATCACACAAAAAAAATTGCTTGCAGAATCTCAAATGGTAAGTTTTGATGTGTCCTAATTTTCCAATCACTTGACTCTAGCGTTAAATTTCAAAATCAGTCAACATTTGTTCATATTTTCGGTAATCAAATTGAACACAAAATTTTCCCCATCTGGTATTAATTTCGTTTCTCGCTTTATTCCAAAAACACATTTGAAAAAAAAAACTATAAAAAACCTCAAATATTGTAAATCAACTAAACCATGTTCAAGCTCAATGCCCACGCTCTGTATGGTGAGTCCCATGACAATGAGGGGCTAAGGGGTGACAATAATTTCGAGTTTCGGGTAAGTTAAGGACTTGACGTTCCCCTTTAAGTGAAATCACACATTCTGTTCATAGTTTGCGAGTCCCGAGTCCATACCGAATGCGGTGAAGCGTTACAATGAACAAAGGGCCGCTGAGTTGGCCCAGTTGCGGAAGGATCGCGAGCCGACCAAGCTCGGTATGCCGCGCTTCTGTAAGGTACGTCACACGGGTCAAGATGTACTCAGCAAGGTCACCTGTCGCGATTTGGATGTGGAGACACAACTGTCGCTACTAAGTGAGGCGGAGGACGAGGACGGGGGGGAGCACTTACGTCTGTGCGGTGGAGCTGAAGGCAAAACCAAATCTAAAAGGTCACGTCCCAAGACCAAGAAGACCAATGCTTCTAAGGAACGTAAACTAGAGCCATGTGAGCGCGTAGAGGAACTGCATCGTGAGGTGTGTGACGAGCTTAAGTCCATGGATCAGCCAGAGGTTATGAAGGTGTCTACAAAAAATAAGAAAAGGAGTAAGAGAGGGGCTCACAAATCCGGCGGTGGTGATGCAGCCGAGCCCAAGCCCATCTCCTATGAGGACTATCCCCAACAGCAGGCCAAATGGGTGGACATCATGCCCTCGGCCATGATGTCACAGGCCATACGGGTGAATGTGTGCAAAGCACCCCATGCCACCCCACAGGAGGCGTATGAATTCATGGAGCAGCACAATAGCCTGGAGCCCGAACCTATGTCGCCATTTTTCCAAGAGGATAGTGATCTGGAGCATGAGTTTAAGGATCGTGAAAGCTATTTACGCTACCTGGAGCCACGTACCAACTTTGAAAGCAGTGAGCAGGAAGTGAGAGTGGGACCAGAGCCTTGTTTTGTGGAACTGGAACACCGTCCCTATCGCATCAGTCTGTTGCGAAGTCTACAACCCATGCGATATACCTCACAGAAATCCGAGGATACGGGGCGTACCTATACTGTGGGGGAAGAGGTGGATGAGGAGGCAGCCTTAACCAAGGTGAGCGTTGAAGTGAAGCGTAAAAAGCCAGCAAAGTCCTTGAAGAATCTTAAGAAACCGCAAAAATCCAAAGTAAGTCAGCCCGCACCCGTCCCCGCCCCTGCCCTACCTCCCTCACCCCAGCAAACGCGTCGACGCAAGCCACGTCCTAAGCTCATCTGCTCCAAATCCCTGGAACATCTTAAAGATGAAAAACTTGTCATTTATAACAAAATCTCCATGGCCCAGGAACGCATCATTGCAGCTTTGGATCGGCTGCAGAGCAGCCTGCTCCAATTGCAGGTGCCTCCGTGCAACAGCCAGGAGAAGCAGCGACGCGAGCGCAACGCCTTTGAGTTTTGTGTGCGCTTCTCCCGGAACTTTCTGTACCCCCTCAAGGGCATGATTGACGATGTGCGCTTTACCACCGAGGCCCGCTACAACAGCGCCCACTCCAACGAGGCCTGCCAGCGCGTGGTCTGTGTCTATGGCCTCATGCTGCAGTCCCTGCAAACCTATCAGCGTCAATTGCGTTACTTCCTGCTCGACAAGGTGCCGCAGAAATTGAGTGCCCTGATCGAGATGATCTACACGATGACCAATGTTTGCCTGGACAAGGCCATACTGGATCGTCAGGATCCGGTGGTGGAGTGTCTGCAGCAGCGTTGTACGAAATTCCTAACATTCATCGAGGACATGCAGGAGGAACGCTTTCAGTTGGCCCGTGAGTCTTATAGGCGGGTCAAGAAGCGTAAGTATCCACTGCCAAAGCCCCACCAGCGTTACGATCTCAAGATGTGTCTGAACGAGCTCAAGTTCTACGAACCCAAGCTGGTGCCCAAGGAGCGCAAGAAGCCCCTGCTGCGTGTACGCAAAATGAAGGCCCCAAGTGCAGCTGCTGCTGGCGCAGTCAGTGGCAATGCTAATCCGGTGGTGGAACTACCCTCGGACATGAAAATACCACCACACATGGATCAGCTGGTGAACACGCAAATCGAGGATGTAGACTATGCCAGTAGTGCAGTCAGTCTCAGGGATCCAGCCCTGCTGGCCTTGTCTCAGTTGGCCCAACAGCCGGAGTACAGAATGGACAATTACTTACATCAGGCACTGCTGGAGGCACTGAAGCAAGTGTCCAAATCGCAGGTACAACAGGTGCTCGATCCCATTATGCGTTCACTGGGCGCCATGCTGGAGAAGAAGGTGAGATTAAATGACCCAACGATTAATATGAACAGAGATTAATTGGGAATTGTACCAGCAAGTAGCCAACAAACTCGGACTAACTAGACTCGTCAACGGTATCAAAATTTTATGCATTCAAAAAAAAAAAAGAAAAGTGTCCAAATTTACAAGTATTTAGAATGGAATAAAAATCGATGTTGTTTGAAACCATTTGAAATAATAGAAAATGGAGTTTTCTTTAGAAATACAGAACGCTTGAAACCACTTTTTGTAAGGGTGGTGCGATAACTTGTTGAGGTATAGAGCTGTCAGTTTATTGTTGAAATCTGCAATCTTAAGAACATTGCTCTGACTGCCTACGGCTTGGACGGAGCTTTCCACAAGCAGAGCAACATTCGCTTTCTTAAGACCTTTGATTTTGGAATTTAGTGATTTTGTGTCGGCGATCGCTAAATCAGTTCAAAAAATCAGTTCAAAACACTCAACCAAAAAGTCAGAGAAAATGAGCTAACCTTGTTCAGCCCTTACCATCCGTTCCATGTTAGTTGTTGTCATTGACGTTGAGTTAATTGCTCTTAATTCTTGCCACCTTTTATGGTACCTTTTGTTAAAATGTTACGATTCAGACAAACGGATTTTGTGACATTTGCATATTTGAACCGCTAGCTTGATTTTAATTTCTGATTGCACACATCTTATTTTTATTGAAAATGATTAAACCGCTAAAAATATATTGCTGAATTGCATATTTGCATATTAAAATATGCAAAATGTGCAAAAATATGCAAAATATGCAGAATATGCAAAATATGCAAACCATATTATATGAAAACTCCAATGTTTCAGATCACACATTATCCCGGTAGGCTGGTGGGTTACTAAAAGAATAATAACAGAATATGAGGATAAAAATAATGATTTAAAACGGCTAAGATTTGCCATAAAACTGTTCTGAAATACATTTTTCCATATGAGGTAACCGGAAATGTTGCTCAGGGTTCGGAAAGTTACTTTCGCGAGTTATTTTAACCTATTTACCGTTAATGTCGACTTTTATAATCGCGGAATAATAATGATAATAATAATAATGTGGATCTCTCCATGGTACAAGACTGCCACTACCTTAGACCGTTTCGTCCAATAAATGGTCACACATAAAAATACTGCCAAGGAATTTGACAAAACCTGAAACTATGATAAATACCATGGAAGACCAATACTAAAGAATATAGTCAAGATTATAGAAATCGTTTTAAAACCACCTCTTCCGCAGCCACTGACAAATCATTAAAATCGCGGAAAATACCAAAGAGGATCAAAATAGTAAAAATACCCAAACAAATTAAATTCCTATAGAGTGGAAAATGCTAGATCAGTATACAAGAGCCATTCGAAGCAAGGGTTCTCCACATGGTAATAAGACCTCAAGCACTAATTCTCAAGAAAACTGCTTCTCCAATACCAACAAATTATAAAACATAGTCATGATTTCATGACAACTGCGATATACATAATGGAGGACCAATGTTAAAGAATATAGTCTCATTTACCCGTTCACTGCCAACCATTACATCTTCGTGGATAGTTCAAACAAATCATAATATTTGTATATCCGATTTTTTTGACCGATCTTGATCTTTGACCCGTCAATTTACCTCGTCCACATTATACAAAAAGTTTTAGAAATTTCGCACTTTTCGGACTGTTGGATCCAACCATTTACGCGTTCACAATCGCCATCAAATCTTACCCTGTAAAAATCACAAAATTTTGCAAAAATTTTTGCAAAAAACCAAGCCGTATATTAAGTTCAAAATTATCTTTAATCATATGAAGAATTTGCAAATTCAGAGATTCTTTGAGCTGTTTCATCTACATCTCCCATTTCACCCAGTTCATTACTAAGCCATCCATCAAATCTCTCATAATAATTTCGGTCACAGGAAAATTGGCCAATTTTTGATTATTCTTCTATAAAATTCTCAAATAAAAATTTGACAAATTTTCGCGTTTCTTTAAATTTGCTTATCTATTCAATCTTCACGATATCTTCCGTCCGTTGGATTTTTTCTTGGCCACGCGTCTTTACGATACTTATGAAAACTCAAATGTTAATTTTTGATATTTCCTCGCGATTTTTTTGACCTTACTTGTTTTCACAGCATTTACTCGTTTACCATTGCCGTTCATTGTTCATAATAATCTTAGCTCTTATGAAAATGTAAAAATTTTGCAATATATTAGAACGCTCACATACCTTCATTTGCCAACGCCTGCGGTTTTTTAAATACTTCATATGAAATTATGAATTTTTGCGGTGTTGGACCATTAAATGCTTATAAGAAATGTTCAGCTTTCGCGATTTTTTTATCGTTCGGTCTTCAATTTCTATTTAAGCGTCGGGATATTGGCCATGTATCTAATATTTATAATAATTTTTATTTTTTCACATATTTATATTTTTTTGCATATTTTTGTATATTTTATTACTCTAGTTGCATGAAAATCCGCTGTTCAGTTATGACTTCAAACCAAGTCAACCAACTACTTAAAATTAAAATGTAGGCAAGGCTCAACAGTACGTATGAGTGATAAACTATAAATCCAACTTCTGCAAGGACCCTAAAACTAAGCATCGCAGACCTTACATTTTCCATACATCAAACCTCAATGGTCATGAAATCCCAGTATTGCTTCAAATTTTCACCTTGAATCAAACACTCTTCCAATTAATATTCAGTTCCAATTTTCTTTCTCCCTTTTCTTCCCCACCCCCTTTCCCCTCCTCCTCGCTCCCTCCCCTATGTGTTCCACACTGTTCCCACTCTGTTCCCACTTTGTTCCCCACAATTTTTTCCACACTATTGCCACATTAGTTCCCCTTACACGTCCCACTCCACAAACAAAAACACAAATACCTACTCACGCGGCAAATGTAAAAAGTGGCTGACTTTACAAAGCAGAGACAAAATTTGTCTCGTTTTAGTCCCCCAATCAAAGAGTTTAGGGTATTCACTCTGTTGAGCACAACAATTTACTATAAACAAATTGTGCACAGCTTGCTCGGCCCAGTCCTTGACTACGAAAAGTCGGGCACTTGTGCCCAAACAGTGTGCCCATATTTTGTTTAGAATAATTTATTTAATTCGTTTGCTTTCCATTCCAGATAAATATCTTTATTGCTTTTAGTTGGCATTTTTTATTCATATAATTTCTTTCTCACCAAATCTGCTGTTGCTGCTCTAAGCTGTTGTCGCAAAAATTCCTTTGACAGAGATATAGCTAGAATATACTATTAAAAATAGAGGAATGCTAACTTTAGCTCGACCGAAGTTTATATACCCTTGGAGCATGATATATTCCTGCCAATTTTTTTATAGGACAGCTGGTACGATATATTCTTCCGATTTTGATCAAACTCTCAATATTGTGTTGATACAGATAATATTCATAACTGGAACGTACAAACACGCTACCATTGAAAACAAAAAAGTTTTTTCTCACTAAAACTATTTTTTTCGACCGATCATTCCTATGGCAGCTATATGCTATAGTCATCCGATTTGGATCAGACTTGACATAATTGTAAGTTAGCATATCATAATAACCAGTAACGAGTTTGGGAGCGATAGCATTGAAAACAAAAAAGTTTTTCTTGCTAAAACTTTTTTAAGACCTATCTTTTTGTATGGCAGCTATACTAAATAGTTGCCCGATTTTCATAAAACTTGCTGAAATTATGTGAAAGCAAAAAAAAACTTGTAAATACGAGGTTTGGTAGCGATAACATTGGAAACCAAAAAAGTTTTTTCTCACTAAAACTGCTTTTTCAACCGATCGTTCCTATGGCAGCTATATGCTATAGTCATCCGATCCGGCCGGTTCCGACAAATGTGCAGCGTATTTATACCAAAAGACTTCGTGCAAAGTTTGGTTCCGATAGCTTTGAAACTGACGGAGGAGATAGCAGAGAAACAGACGGACGGACAAACGGACGGACAGACGGACATGGCTATATCAACTCAGCCCGTCACGCTGATCAAGAATATATATACTTTATGTGGTCGGAGATGCTTCCTTCTGTGCGTTACAAACATCTGGACAATTTTAGTCGACCAAAGTCTCATCAACTTTAGATCTTCGAATTCGTTGTTGTTTTACCCCAAGTCTCCTCAACAAATTCAAATGGGTTCTCTCCTGTTTCTCTTCCGGAGCGAAGGTTTTGTTGTTGGCATACCACATAAATGGATTACCCACGTTACTTGCTACAGCATGAAGGAAATATCTCCACAATCTGATTTACCCTTGCCACAATGCATGGTCAGTGCTTGTATGCGGTGCCCACAGTCTGCACACGAAAATTTAAAATTGTAACGCAGAATGTGCAGTTCAGCCTTTACCATTTTCTTTACCATCCCCTTGGGGCGCTAGATACTGAGACATTTCGAAATTTTTCCTGAGCACATCTATGTTCAGGAAAATAGCTCAGGAAATTGTTCGCGAAATTGTCAGAGCGTATTTCCGAGCGAGTACCGAGACACTCGAAATTGGCGTCGACTATGGACCCGCCAAATCGTTTTTCTTGAAAACAGCTGATAAATTGTCGAAGGGGGTCCTGAAATTAGGAAACTTGTTTGATAATTGTCAGAGGTAAACTACGAAAATTGAGCACGCAATGAAAAAGTTAAAGCAAAGAAGACTAAAAAACAAAGCTACAATAATTTGGAGAGCTGCGAGTTGGACAAAATCAAAGTGGGCAAGTCGCAACCATTTTTATGGAACCCGGCCAATAAAATCATTTTGATACGGGCAGCTCCGGCCGCTGCATCACTTGTGGCTGAGAATCTTTTCGGTATGCTCCCCGTTGATGTGGTTGGTATGCCATTCGCCCAATGTGTCCACCACCCGAGTTCAAACCTCCGTAGCCTCCACAGCCCACGGCTAAACAGACCTGAGCCTTTGCAGTCTCCATAGCACATTATAGAGTGTTTCCCCCGGCTTTATGTGGTAGTTTCCGTTGCTCCAGCCGCTCCCGTTGCTACCTTTAGGTATTCGCTATAGCAGTACATACCTTAGGGGTCAAGTTCTGCTCACGCAGACCAATAGAATACATTAATAAAGGACACTGCTTATACCTCCAGCTACACACAAAATGCATGCGTGAAATTTACCATGGCATTGCCTATGACCTTTGAATTTCTCCCAGTGACTTTTTATCAATTCTTAACTCTTTAATTTTATTTGAACTAGCCCGCCAATTTCTAAATAAACAACAGTTGCATTTTTTGCTGTTGCTTGGTCACACTACATTGTCTGAGCGGCTCGGGAAATTATCAAACAATTTCCGCTCCGCAAAAATTTCGAGTGTCTCAGTACCTAGCTTAAATTCGAAATGCAGCGAAATCCATCGAAAAATAGTGCATTGTACATATTTTCGACAAACTTCCGTAATAAATATCTTTCCCCAATACACTTGAATTTTAAACTGTGTTGTTAATTGCCCTGATCATTATAAGTATCTTTTCTCTAACGTCCTATGCTTCTCTTGAGAATTTAATTTCCTGTGAAATCACCAAATTTGAATATGAACTTAATTTACAAAATCTGAAACTATTCTATTACATCTTTCATTTGGAAGTTGAAAAGCTTAAGACAGGTTTTTTGGTTTGATATTGGCAAAATCTATGCGAGCGAAGCTTTTTTGAAACTACCAAAGACATGAGTATATCCTCTTCTTTCAAATCTGATAGTCCGTTTCCACCGACATCAATACTTCTTATTCTCAGTTTCTTAAAACTTTGGCGTTAAGTCCATTGGGAGAAATCGTCATTGTTACCGATCCAATAGATCAGCAATGAAAAAAATATTTTGCCAAAAACAGGGGTCTGAAATTTCGAATTCCACGAATGTATTGTAATACCTCAGTGCAATAAGTATATGTGCAAATATGTTTTCGTTTCTCTCTTCCTCAATAGTAACAGAACATATGTTCTAGGTATGCAAAAGTCTTTTGTTGTTATCTATTTTTAGAATGCTTTTGCATAATTCTTCTTTGGTCATCATTCTTAGTACCGTTATCACACATTTGAGTGGCGAGATTTGATTTTCTTAGGAAATAAGTTTATGTGCAAAAACCAATTAGTGTGCATTTAATGGTCGGCGTGCAACAAATTGGATGTGTTTTGATAAAAATGAAAAGTTGAGAGTAAATTAAGTAGTTGTTGCAGAAACACAAAAAAAATTTTTAAATTTTCCTAAGAATGCCGCGTGGAACACATTTATCAGCTGAGGAACGCGGACGAATCCAAGGATTGAACGAAGGTGGGGCTACCATCACTGAAATAGCTTCCAGAGTGTCTCGACACAGAAATACGATAGCTAATTTCTTAAAAAATCCAAGCTCCTATGGTCAGATTAAACGCAGTGGCAGACCGAGCCACATCGACGATAGGTGCAAGCGTGAGATTAAGCGCCTGGCTGTAAACAATCAAATGTCTTGTACAGGCATTAAACGTCATTTAGAGCTCAATGTCGGTAGAAGACGGATCCATCAAATTTTAACTGAAAATTGTAACCTTAAACATAGTTCCCGGGTGGCTGTACCGATGCTATTGCCACGCCATCTTAAGGCTCGTTTGGCGTTTGCTGACAGGTACAAATTTTGGACCGAAGAATTCCGAAACGTTATTTTTTCGGATGAAAAAAAGTTTAATCTTGATGGTCCTGATGGCTGTCATAAGTATTGGCGTGACTTAAGAAAACCAAGAGAAACTCGCCATAAGAGGAATCACGGCGGTGGATCACTGATGATTTGGGCCTGTTTCGGATATGCAGGAAAGTCTCGGCTATGTTTTATTCCAATAAGAACAAACTCAGAAATCTATATTCAATTGCTGGAGAGTGAATTAATAGATTTTGCAGACGATCTTTACGAAGATAGATGGATTTTTCAACAGGACAACGCTCCAATCCACACATCAAAAGCCACAAAGGCTTATTTTTCTTCAAGAAAATACCTGTACTGGAGTGGCCGGCTATCAGTCCTGACTTGAACCCAATTGAGGACCTCTGGGGTATCCTCTCAGCCAGGATTTATAAAGGTGGGAGGCAGTTCGACTCAATTAAGCATTTAAAGTACGCTTTGCTTGCAGAATGGGAGTTAATAAGCAATGAAACTCTCCAAAATCTGGCAGATTCCATGCCAAACCGCCTTGCAAAAGTCTTAGAGGCAAAAGGAAAGCACATTAACTATTAAAGTTGATCAAAAGTTTGAACTTAATACAAAATTTTAAGAACTATATAAAATGCACATATACTTATTTCCTAAGAATGAAATACATTTGTTAAATAATAATTTTTTGTTAATAAATATTGAAGTACTGTAAGGCAGTTCTTAGTTACTGGCTCTAGAGCTATAAGTAAAAATATACTTGGCTTGAATCGTTTGGTTTAAAACAAGGTTTTTTTCAAAAATGTTAATGCACATATACTTATTGCACTAACCCGAGCAGGCGGTGCACAAAGGTTTATTCTCCTCCACAGCAAATGTGCTGGCCGTGATGGGTGTGGCGCATTTCTATGGGAAGAAAGGATGAGAATCGTTGGCTATTAGAGGGAGCCTTGCTCACTCACCTTGCACTTGAAGCAATCCCGATGCCATTTGGCATTCAGCGCCACAATGGCATTCTCCGTAATGGGTTGAGCACAGCCCGCACACCGAGCGGCAAACAAATGCTCAAAGTCCAGGCGGCAGTAGGGAAGACCATCGCGCTCATAGAATGAGGTACCCACCAGTGGTTTCTTGCATGGACCGGCACACACAAAGCAATCCTCATGCCAAGACTGCTCCATGGCCTTAATGGTGCGCTATGGAGGGAAAGAGAGAGAGAGAGAGAAGAAGAGAAAGATAAAGTTGGAATTTTGGCATACTTTTAGGCGAATCAATAACTGACTGTTTGGACCATGAACCGAATTTTACAAATATTTAACCTCCCGAACTGAAACTTTCTTCCGGTTCAAACAATCTATTAAGTCAATCTCTTAGGAACTTTTCTAAAGTTCTTCATATTATGACCGAAAAACACAATTATTTAGTAAAGAATCGCTTGAAATAATAATTTAAAAAGAGTTTTAGAAAGCAAGTTCATATTGCGTGTTCGACAAGGAAATAAAAGTCAAGTTGTCAAGTTTGGACCAAAGATAGACGTATAGATCTGTCAACTATCTTATCCCATTTATGATCGCAGATTCGAACCAAGAAATCATATGTTCGTTACGTACAGGAACCGAACCTTACACTTTACAATGGGCTCGAAATTTTGCACCGAACCTTGCAGCCTTAGTTAAAAGAGTTAATCGGGACTGACATTGACTATTACGAACAAATAGTAGTACTTGACACAAACCGAAAAAATTTCAAATTAAGTATTTCAGTATGGAACAAATTGTATTTGAATAAAGGATTTTGACATTGTTTCTATTTACGGCCGATTTCTCATCTTCTACATAGAGCTATATCTATATATATAAATCTGTACGCCCGACTGACATATTATCAACGCACCAGAGTGGGGATTTTTTTAACTTGATTGAAAGTTGAAAACTAATAGTTGATCAACTTAACTTTTTAGAATGATTGAAATTTATTCATGACTAAAAATCAACTTTTAGAATGATTAAATTTTATTCATGACTAAAAATCAACTTGACTAAAATCAACTTGATTGAATATTCAACTTGACCAAATTCAACTATTGCAAAGTTGATTTTACTAGTATATGATTTTTAGTTAAGAACACTCCGTAACACGATGTAAGTTACAGACTTTGTGGTAGGTGAGTTATTTAAACCTATTTACCGTGACTGACGACTTTATAAATCGCGAAAAGAATGGCAAAAAGGCTAAAAAAAATAGTTAGAATGAAATACGATAATGGCTAGCGCAATTCACAGCTAACGGATCTCCATGGTAACAAAACCGCTAAATGCTTAAGAAATTGTTTTGCAAGGCCACAAATGCTTTCCATGCTTTCTTTTCAAATGGCTTATAAAATTTGACGAGCTGGAATGATGTCCCCTTATCCGCATTTGGCATCGAGTACATAATGCAACCGAGACTGCGTCCGTCGATAACGACTCATCTTTTTGGAAAAATTTCCCATCAAAACCCGCACAGAGTTTTTTTTGAATTTTTGGTTTCCATAATTACTTCATAAATCAAAATGTACATTGATTTGCAAATGAAACAATAGTTGAAAATGTAACTTTGATTGAAATTTTCAATTTAGTTGAATTCAATCAACTAAATTTAACTTTAGTTAAATTTAATCAAGTTGGTTTTAGTCAAGTTGAGTTAGAGTTAAATATAATCAAGTTGATTTTAGTCAAGTTGAGTTAAAGTTAAATTTAATCAAGTTGAATTTAATCAACTAAAATTTTAGTTGACTAATCAACTAACTAAAAATTTCAATCGATTGATGCCCACTCTGCAACGCACAGCCTAAACGGCTTATACTAGAGGTTTGAGATTTGGCATAGACCTTCGTTCGGTTATGCAGGCGCGCACTAAGAGGCGCCGATTTCGGAAAATCCGGCCTCGAAGAAAATGGCCGGAAAATTCTGCGTGCAAAAAAACTATTTCTCATCCGATTGGCTTGAAACTCGGTTTGTAAGGGTAGAATACGAAATAATTTGAAATGTTATTTTCCGATATTGGAAAATTTGAGCCAACGGTCGGAAAACTCCCGGAAAATTCTGCATGAAATAAAACATTTTTCATCCGATTGGCTTGAAACTCGGTTTGTAAGAGTAGAATACGAAATAATTTAAAATGTGATTTTTCAATGACGGAAAATCCGCCCCCATACGTAAAAATTCCCCGAAAATTCTCCATGAAAAATACTATTTTTCACACGATTGACTTGAAACTCGGTTTGTAAGGTCAAAATGAGAATTCATTTGTGTTTTCATTTTCCGAAGTTAGAAATACTGCCGAGATGCCCACTGGGAAGTGGTTGGGAAGTGGATGGGATGTAGAGAGGGATATGAGTGGGATGTGGGTGGTAAGTTGTTCTGGAAGTGGGTGGGATGTGGGCGGGAAGTGGGTGGGATGAGGGTGGCAAGTGGGTGGAATGTGGGTGGTAAGTGGATGGGAAGTGGGTGGAATGTGTGCGGTAAGTGGATGGGAAATGTGAGGGATATGTGCGGGAAGTGGGTTGTATGTGGGTGGGAAGAGGGTGGGATTTGGGCGGGAAGTGGGTGGGATGTAGATGGGACGTAGGTGGGAAGTCAGCGGTATGTGGGTGGCAAGTGGGTGGAGTGTGGGTGGGATGTGGATGGGAAGTAGGTGTGCATTGGTTCTATACTGTTGAAGGCGCAGCGAAGCGCGACGGGTTATTGCTAGTGTCACATAAACTTACAAATAGCAGAGTAAATTGTGAGCTTATCCGACACAAAGCACTGCCCTTAGTCAATTATAAAATTTTGGATTATTTGCCAGAAAGTAGGCGCTTCTTTAGTCTCAAGAATTATTTTGTTTACAGCACAATTTCCAATTTCTTTTCATTTCTGTACTTCCCTAAGTAGCCTTTGACTTTTGCTTTTGCTTTAAGCAGCTTGATTTTCTAGCTAGTTATTTCATTTCTGGTTCAATCTTACACCCGAACAGACCTTTTTATTTCTTTATTTAAAATCACTTGCAATAGCTCTGAGCTAATTTCTTACCAAAACCTCTTTTGGTTTATTTTGAGTTTCTTGATTACATTATTTATTATCATTGGAGGACATCATTTCCGATTTGTTTGTTTGTTACGCTTCAACGTTATTAGTCCGCTTCTAGCGCACTGAAATCTCTAGAGATATTCGTTTAAACGTTTGCATTTCGAATGGAAGTTATTATGTCTTCGAGCAATTTTATGTATAATTAATTTATGTTGAAATGATTTTAATGGTTTATTGTCTCTGTCACCATCCATGGACTCGTTGGAATTAAATTTGAACTATAATTTAAAAATGCATCATAAAACATTTATCACAATCAAAAAAATTTCAGTTGAACATCAAAATAACATATAACTAAAATTAGGTAAATTTTTTGCGAGAGATGCATCCCTGTTTTTAGCTATGGAACTTTAATTGTAACAGTTTCTGTTCTAATTAGATTTTCAAATAAGAAAATGAAATCTCTTGAAGTTCTGGGACACCGACGGATATTTTGTGCGATTTGAAAACCAACCGAAGTTAAAATCTCTAGAGATTTCTGTGACACCCCGATTATGCCCTAAGTATTTATACCAAACAAAATGAAAAACCGATTTTAATCGATGGCATGAACATCGATTTTTGCCACCTCTACATCTAACATCCAACATCGTGAGTCAGGCTAACATCGAGAACTATCGTGGCATTGCAAAATTAGGTGCGATCCCCAAGCTATTTGAGAAACTCATCACTACTCAGTTGCAACACTTTTGTAGCTCCATAATTTCTCCAACTCAACATGGTTTTATGAAGCGCTGTTCTAAGCGTTCTAGCTCTATAATCCGGCGAGGTTTTCTTGAAAAGCAGCAAACTGACGTTGTTTTTACTGACTTTAGCAAAGCGTTTGATTCTGTAAATCATCGTCTTCTTTTTCCTAAACTTTCATTAATTGGTTTCCCTGAATTAATGCTCAAATGTATCTCTATGTATTTGTCGAATCGGACCCAGCGAGTCTTATTTAATTCAACTCCATCAAAAGAAGTGAATGTTCTTTTCTGGTGTTCCTCAGGGAGTCTTCTTGGCCCATTGCTTTTTGGTCTGTTTATAAATGACCTCCCCCAGGTAGTCACCTCATCACACGTTTTGATGTATGCGGATGATGTAATAAATTTACTGACTCACATAATCTGTTACAGAATGATCTTTTAGCCTTCAATCTTGGTGCCAAAACTATTTGCTGCACTTAAATCATTCAAAGTGCAAGCACATGACATTTTACAGCAATAGACCTTACTTGTTCACCTACTCTATAGGACACAGCAATCTTGAACGCATCCAAACTATGACTGACCTAAGTGTTCGATTCGACTATAAACTTTGTTTTAATGATCACATCGGCATAATAGTAAATAAAGCTTAGGGTGTTTTGGCTTTTATTAAACGCTGGTCAAAGCAATTTGATGACCCCTACATCACCAAACTTCTGTTTACCATTTTTTGTGCGCCCGATCCTTGAATATTGTTCTTGCGTTTGGTATCCTCAGTTCCTTGTAGAAAGTGTTCAAAAACAATTTCTTCTGTTTGCATTGCGCGGCCTAAATTGGGAGCCTTATCGCCCACTACCATCCTATACTGAAAGGCTATCGGAGAACGTGCGATGGGGTCGTATTCGTACATAAGCTGATCAATGGCGATATCGATTCGTGTTACCTTCTCAGCCAGTTCCAATTTGTTGTGCCAACAAGAGTTACGCGGTCGTATCAACCTCTTGCACTTAGCATGTGCAGGACAAATTTCGCACTGCATGATCCTTTTCGCGTTGTATGTGCTCATTATAATATCTTGCACGATTTGTTGTCAACTGAATGTTCTCAGTATATTAATTCGTATAATATTATATTGCCTTCCGCATCCACCTGATGTGAGCTGGGGCATATGAATAAAAAACTCTCCTATCGGGACGGTGTAGCAGGTTAAATACTATGTTACCCTTTTAATATTGACAGAAATTGTAAACTATTTCTTTACAAATAAACAAATACTTTGTACCGATTTTATTCGAACGTTCTACACAATTCAAGCTTTTAAGGATTGACACAAGCCTTTCGAACTTGCATCATTCCAAATGTACTTCAATCCATTTCGAGATCACATGTCCATAAATTAGAGAACGAGAGCGACAAAATTTAAGTCGCATTTATGACATGCGGCAACAAGCGTTGGGGATGGTGGTGTGCGATGAAAGACCATTCCATTCGTGTTCAGAGCACATGGACGTGGGTTCGAATCCCACTTGAGCATACAAATTTGTTTTCTTTGTTATTTAGAGTCTTAAATAAGGCAAAATTGATATGGTCTTTGAAGTGTATAAGGATGTCCTATGGCATGTCCTATATGGCATGACGGAGGAATGGAAGAGGTTAACTACATATCGAGCTCAAATTAATCTTGAACAGGCTTAAAATGATCCAGCTTCAATTTTTTATAAAATTACCCCGGGATAAATGTAAGCTTTCTTAGGATTAAAAAATAAAATCAACTCAATCTTTTCGGTACGCAAGATTTTTGTAGAAGTAAAATTTGAATTTAGAGTCACGTGACGCTGACGTCATGTATATTTTGTGTTGTTGTTTTGTAGACCCAAACACCCACACATACGCAAGAGGGTTATCAGATGGTGGGCGGGGCGTAAGAGGAAGAAAGAGGTGAAAAGAGGAGGGTTAAAGGGGGAATTAACAGTGACTTAACAGTGACTTGACTGTTACTAAACAGTAACTTAACAGTGACTAAAAATTGACTAAACAGTGACTGAGCTGGACTAATCAGTGACTAAACTGTGACTTAACAATGAGTTAACAGAGACTAAACAGTGACCTGTTAGTGACTAATCTGTGACTAGACAGTGATTTTAGAGTGACTTAACAGTGAATTGAGAGTAACTAAACAGTGAGTAAACAGTGACAGAGCAGGACTACACAGCGATTAAGTGGTAGGATCTGGGTGGGATCTAAGTGGGCTCTAGGCGGGATCTGGGTAGGATCTGTGTGGGATTTGGGTGGTATTTGGGTGGAATCTGGGCGGTATCGGGGTGGGATCTGGGTGGGATCTGTTTGGGATCTGGATGGGATCTATGTGGGATCTAGGAGGGATCTGGGTGGTACCTATGTGATATCTGGGATATTACCATGGTGGTATCTGGGTGGGTGAAACATCATTATTTATCTATGGAACAATATACAATAAACAAGACTTTCTGAAAAATTAAAGAACACTGCAGCAAGTGAGTGAGTAAATTTTGATCAAAAAACACAAAAGTTAACCTCAAGAAAGCTAACGCCAAAAAAAACTCTTTGAGCTTGAACAACTAAATGCGGATAAAGGAAATGTTACAGTTGCCATGAAAAGAGACGACTGTACAGGAAAAATGAGGGATATACTAGACGATCTGTCTACATATAGGATTATTAGGAAAGACCCCACTTTGAAACTGCAAACCAAAAACAATGAAATTGTGAATAAACTTTTCAAACTGGATCTGATTTCAAGGAGCGAAAGAAACAGATTCATGACAAGCACAGCACTCCCGCCTAGAATTTATGGATTACCCAAAATTCATAAAAAGACACCCCTTTCAGACCAATTTGCTCCATGATCAATTCGCCTTCCCTACCAACTATGCAAATACATAGCAGCAATTTTAAAAAACTTGTCGACAGGCTCCACATACAACGTAGAAAACGCAACGGAATTCAAAAACATGATAAACGACTCCTATATATTTGAAGATGAAAAACTCATATCTTTTTGACGTAATATCATTATTTCCAAATATTCCAACTGACCTAGCAATTGAAGTGATTCGTGACAAAATGGGAACTAATTAAGCAACACACGACTATGCCAAAAAACTGTTTCTGGAAGTATTAAACTTTTGCATAACAGAAAACAGATATTTTAAATTTAGGTGGGGAACTGTAAGTCCAATTGAAAGGTCTCCCTATGGGATCTCCGGCCTCACCAGTAATAGCTGACATAAATATGGAAGAAGTCCTTAAACAGGTCAAGACCACCAGACTCTTAACCAAATATGTAGACGACCTATTTGCGATAGTTAAGAAAGATGACATAAAAACAACTTTACAGACGCTCAACTCATACCATAAGGACATACAATTTACCTTTGAAGTAAAAGAAGACAACAAATACCCTTTCTTGACTCTGCAGTGCCAGGATAAACAACACTTTAAAGGTAAACTAATTCAGGACGGATAATAAATTACTTTTTCAAAACATCCTAAAAATATAATATACAACACAACAAAAAATCTGGCAAAGCTCATAATTGATTTAATGTTGTTTTTTGCCTTGAGAACGAACCCCGGGGGAGGGCCGGAAAAATTGGGAAAACAGAAATCAAAAACTAGCGTCTTTTCATTCCTTGGATGGGACGGATGACCTTGAGCCAGCACAACCAAACATTCAGACTTGAACAGATTATTAAGAAAAATCATGTGGATAACTCAAATACTTCAATAGTTATGATTTGTGCACCAGCAGCAGAAAAGAAAATAAGCATTAAGGCCTCAATTACAGCCAAAGTGATTATGGAGGATGTGAAAATTCCCATTGAAAATATTCTTCAACAAGTGTGCGGCCATTCCAGAGTGGCCTCGAACATTTTAAATAGCGGACGCTTTGGAATGGGCTCTACACTGGCTTGTTCGATGAAGAAGCAATCGAATTAAGTTTGGACAAAAATTGAAAGGTTACGGATCTCTATTCTGGAGAAACTATGTTTATCCTACAATAAGCCACAAAATATGGACTGTGGCCGTCAAGATTAACATTTGGAAACGGCTATATCCAAACTTCATGCCACCCAAAGCGCGTGGTATAGCAGCAATAATATTATTTGCAAAATCAATGGCAAAACCGCAACATATTCTACTTAATCACAGCATTTAACTTTTAGTGTCTATTTCTATTTAAAGCTTTGCACAATCACTTCCTCAATAAGTACGTTCGCCTTAATGATGATGAATAATATTCGCCTGGTGCATCTAGTACACCCATATCTGCATGTATCTATGCACTTTTTCTGCGATGCATTACAATCTTTATGGCGTATCAAGACAAATGTTGACAATATTAATTACATTGACGCCCCTCGTCGTCATTTGGCACTCATAAAATGTTAAAGTTTATGACAAACAGACCTCGTCAGGCCGTGGTGCAACTACGCGTTCCCATATGTAATCGTGTGGAGAGGATGATGATGCGTACTCACCTCCAGAATGGGCTGCTTGCAGCCGTAACAGGTGCCCGAATAGTTTTTCACAAAGCAATCGGAACACACCGGTTCACCGTTTTGTATATTGAAGGTGGCCTCCGTGATCGGTCGTTGGCAATCCTTACAAGCAAAATGCTCCGGATGCCAGGTCTTGCCCAAAGCGGTGATAATGCGTTGCTGGATGACCTCATTGCATTTGTGACAGACTGAAGCTGGCTCTGACTGTGGGGGTGGAGAAGATAAAGAGCATTAATATTATGAATGAAAGTCACGTACTTAGACGGAGGTTGGAGTTAGTCGAAATCACAGACCGCAAAAACCGATTTACGCAACTCAAAAGCCATAAAAACACAAATTAAACATTAATAAATAATGAACAACGGCATTAAATCATTTATAACAATCATCATAATACAATTTGTAAAACAATAGTCAAGAATCTTAAGTGAGAGCAAACAAGTTTGGGGAACAAGAGCTGAGGGTAGGGAACTGTGAGCCATGCCTCAAAACGAGAGTCCAAAAGAGCCATAGAGCATTCTCCGAGAGGACAAGCTGGGGATTAAGCTTAGAATTGCATTGCCTAAGAATGAAAATGAAAATCTGCTCATTGATCCGAAACTGGAGCCATATAAAATCAAGTAAGAGCATTGCAGTCGAGTGGCCTGACTCCGAAATACCCTGTACAATTGAGACACACAGACAAAACACACACAGCGCACAAGAAGTGGCTCTGCTGAATGCATCCATAGCCATTCAAACGATAAAGATCAATCGTGCTGGACAACCCATTTGATAGTGTGCAAATGAGAACGTCTCAGTACTCTAAATTCGGCTTGCCCCAGACAGAGTGCAATAAAAGCGGACAAACCTACCAAAGGTTACATCAACAAAAGCGCCCAGTTTTGAGTACTTGTGCTAAGGGTAATTTTTGCACGTTTTCAACATTAACACCTTAAAAAGAATACGGCCAGTAAGCATTTAGTGGCCACCCATGACGCCGACTTTAAGGGGTTAATTTCAAAATGTTTTGCCATTAGCCAAGTTTCAAACTAGCCAAGTTTCCCACCCATTTTGGGTGGTTGTCGATTTTTACTGATAAGCGGGGGGCCACAACGAAACTCATAAAAATAGAAATAAACATAAAGTTAAATAGCATTCGATCGTAAATTTTGCCAATTTGCACGCTCACTTGCAGTTGCACTATGGCGGCTGTGGGTGCGGTGGTTGCGGTGCTTGCGGTGTTATTGCTGATTGGGTTTACTTTATTTACATTTGGCCCAAAAGCTGCCGGTAATTTTCAAATTAAATTTGCCCAAATTAAACGCACATTAATTTTTTCGGGGCACTTTGGCTGGGGGTTGCTTGTTTAAAGTTTTTGCGCCAGATGTAGAAACAGCAACAAGAGCCACGAAGACGACGTCTCACTTAGATCATCGCTAGAGTTAGATTTGAATTAAACAAACACGCACCGAGAAGTGAGAAAGAGCCAAGGGGGCGCACACACAAACATACACAAACACACACACAGTTTGCCTCCGCCCAACACCATTTAAAAAGAAAACAATAACAAAAGCTACGACAACAGTAACAAAATACAAATTAACAAAAGTTTCAACACTCTCAAGGGGCAACTAGCAAACAAACAAACAAAAAATAAAACGGTAGACTGTAAGAAATTGGGAATACTCTTACGGGAAATCCAAATGCTGATTACAGTCCAGTGTGCGCAAAAGCTATAAATGAGAACTTATTCGCAGAAATCCTTACTAAGAAAGTGGAACGCAAGGCTCTCATTTGACAAAGTGAGAACAAGAAATAACTAAGCTACAACAACAATGCCCACAGATTTTGTTAACCTATCTCTTCAATTTTTTTTTTTTTTTATTTAGATATAACCCTAAGGTTTTTGAAATGAAATACTTTAGAGATATAGCCTTTTATCGAAATGTCTTTCTAAAAATTTTGACTATATTTCATAATAAGTTGAAATATCCTTTTTTAATTTGTACTATATTGTCTGTCATGTTTTAATCGACTTTAATGATAATATGATTGTACTGTCACTATTAATTAACTGAGCGGCGCTAAAGGCAGAGAAGAACTGCTCCTGAAATTTTAATGAACCTATGAGGTAATTGTATATATATATTGTAATTTTTGTTATTTCTATTTTTCACTGATCTTTTCTTTCTCTACGTTTTTATTATTCTCTTTATTATTTCTCTCTTCTCGATTCTAAGTTTGGATGAAAAAAATGAGTAATTTCTCTGGTAAAATAATTTTTGATTTTTTTACTTTTTTTTTACACTAAACTAATTAAATTGTTTTTTATGATTTTGTCAATCTTTTTATTTACGATTATCATTGTTAACTTATTTTTTTTCAACGCCGGACGATCGTGGCCGCCGTAGACACTTTTTCAAAATTATTTTATTTATATTTTTTTATTTTCTTCTTATTATAATTAATAAAAAAAATAAATATTTTTGGTTTTCAAATAAATTTTTTCAAAAAGGTCCAAAACAGCAATCTGAAGGAGAATGGCCTTAAATATGTTGAATTTTGCTCAAGTACGAAAGGAGCTTAATAAGTCAGAGACTTTTTGAATCAAAGATATTTTCTATGACGGCACACAGATTTGTTCCAAATTCCTGTTTTGTGCCAGAATTTGTCTCTAAGTCAGAAAACTTTTGCGGAATTGAAAGTGAGAACAAAACTGAATGTCTACTTTAAAGGCCTCTACGCAGTTGTGAAGTAACGTGAAGTAATCGGGGATTCGAGTCGGTTTTCGTGTAAACATTGTCTCTTCTTATTTAAATTTTACAAATCAAAATGGAAGGTGCGAAGAATGTCTGTGGTTACTAGATCGGGTCGTTTCTTTTTGACGAATTGATTCCACTTGAAATTGAGCAGTCGGTTTCAATTGCTTAAGAAATTCCGATTTTCTTCAAACCGGATCTAGTAACCATAGATCTGATTGTCAACTTCCATGTAACATTGTTCAATTGGTATTCCACTTGTAAACGTTTACACGAAAAGCGACTCGGAAATCGGAACAGGGCCGAATGTCTTATTTTCATATAAAAATTTAGACAGAAAAGAAAGTCGTAAAATACTTCACAGTTGCGTATAGGGCCTTAGCTTGATATTTTATTTTTTTACTCCAAGCTCCTTGTAATATAATTGTGTCAGTAATTTATCAAATCTCATTCATTACTAGGGAATAAGCTAAATATATTTTCATGGTTTTCCGTCGAAAGCAGTCGATTATGCTCCAAATGAATGAGGTTTATTTCCACAACTCGGAATAATGTTAGCCAATGATCGTTTGGCCTCTTTGAAAGTATTTGAGTTGAATGACTTTGCGTGTTGTTCTGGATTGTTGGTGGATTTTGGACCATGCCCATGGTTGTGGCGGACTTTTAGACTGTTTGGTCTCAGGCGTGTTGTAACTTAAGGATTTCAAAGTCCTTAGTTCAGAAATGTACCAAAAACTTTAAGGTGATCATTGAAATTTATGGTGCAGAACAGAGAATTACAAATTTCACTTTTTTCTTGATTAAATCATACGAAAAAATTTCTACTCCCATTTAATCAATCAACGAAAAATTAATAAACAAACAAACAAAACTCAGCGTTGAATTAAAACAGCTTCATACCGGAAAACGCATTGAGCGGTTGAATGTGAGTCGGCTGATTGAACATGTTTGCAGGTATATCGATTTTCGCGCTTACCAACAACAAGCACATTTGGCCGGCCCTGCTTAAGACGCCGTAGCAAGTACTCTCTCTGTCTTTTCTACATCAGCAGCGCTGCTCAGCCAAACTCATACGAGCTGATTCTCTCTCAATCGTTATGGAGCCGAACGAACAAATCCCCGAATTGAATGGAATAAGGACGAACATAATTGTATTCAGAGCGACAACAAGGCTGGATTGATTTGATTGAAGAAAAGTTAGTAGAGAACTTTGTGTGTATGCAAGTTTAATCGGCTGATCACAAGACCAGTATTTTCGGTTGTTGATTAATGTAGGAAACCGGTTTCAGATTCAGAGGCATTTCGTAGGTTTTCGTGATGGCTTAGTTTTGCAGGAAAGCAAACCTAGTAGCTTTCCAGGTACTTCACACAGTTGTTGTGGCGCCACAGCAGCGTTGACTAGTACTTTAGAGAGTTCCTGTGGCGCCTCAGCGATAATGGGTAATACTTCACACTATTAAGAATTAGGGTTGTCAATATTTGATCAATAAATTATCGATATTTTGGTTGGACTTAGGTTATTCCGATATGATATTTTGTATGCCGATATAGGCGATTATCGATATTTTTATAAACGATATATCAGCAAAAATTACTATGGTAATAGGTGAAAATTACAACTTAAAATCGCATTTAAGAACTATCCAACTCGTTTGAATACAGCAATACGGTGCAATATGAGATGTCAGTGTTGGAATATTAAAGATATGGACATAAGCTCAATTGCTTTTGGAGAGCTAATGCGGATGAATTGTTAATGCTGTCTGAAATAGAATTTCTTACTAAATTGCTCCTGGAAGGTTAGTAGTTCACAGAAACCAGCAGCAGAATGACAAGACAACACCTTATCGAATGGGTTTTCTTCAACATTAAGTCAAACCCCTATTGGTAAAGAGCAACAGATAAAATAAAATTGTCACCTAATATTTTAAAATACTTCACATGAAAAGGAAAAATTTTGAACAGCTTTGAAATCAGAACACGAAGTATTGTGCCTAATTAAATTTTTATCTCATTTGAGTAAAGAGGCCTTTAAGAAAATGAAAATCTCACTATTAAGGCACTTTGAAAATGTACACATTTCAGAAAACAAAGTCATTTAAATCTTAAAGTTATCCCATTGGAAAAATAAAATATAACTGCCAATAAAAATGGTCATTAGTAGTCTCATGATGAAGATGTTCCTTGAAAAATTTCGATATTAAAAATTTGGATTTTTGATATTATCTATATTGATATTTTGAGAAATATCGACAACCCTAATTCCCAATAGGATAGGATTCGAACTAGTGTTGGGTCGTTCTGAGTTTAGTTGTCTTTAACTCTAAACTTAGTGTTGGGTCTTTCATGAGTGAGTGAACAAAACTGAGTTGTTCATTAAACTGAGCGAGCGAACATGTTCTTCTTTAAGTGTTCATATTTGTTCAGCGAGTCTTGTTCAGTCTATCTCGTTCACTCTGCCTTACTCTGAGTTGTTCTTAAGTTGTTCTTTTGCTCTGTTGTTCTCTTGCTCTGTGAGTTGTTCTGTCTGTCTCGCTCTGTGAGCTGTTCGGTTTTGTCTTGCTCTGTGTGTTGTTCTGTGTGCTGTACCCTGACATCTGTTCAGTATCTAGCTCAGTGAACTGTTCAGTGTGACCTGACTGTTGACTTAGTTCCCCATTTGTTGTCAATTTATGGCAACTCTGTATTAAGCAACCTTTAGGTGTGGCAATCTTTAATCAGAAAGCAAAGCGATATTTGAAACCATTTCACCGAAATGTAAATTCGCAAAGTTGCAAATCACAAAGCAATCTAAATCGGCATCTTAAATGCAACCACCCCGCAGCAGTGGAACCAGTTGTCCGGCAGAACAACAACAACGACAATTCTGCCCTTGTGGAAAATGTCGAGCAATTTGGACTTATAAGCCAACAAAGGATTACAAGCTTTGTGTATAAGCCAACACCTGCAAATCGGAGCCAGCAAATAGACTGTCAATTGGTTCGTATGATCGCTAAAGGACACCACGCCTTGAGGATTGTGGACGACCCAGATTTAAGGAAGCTGATAGAAGATGTCTCGCACTGCCCAGGATATAAGTTGCCAACTCGAAAATTAATTTCAAGAGCACTGTTGCCCAAAATTCGCGACGAACAGATGGCTAATATGACAAGCAAACTAAGCTTGGCAATTGCTGATGATTGGGGGCCAAGCAGCAATACACACACATACACTTGTAATCATCTATCTGTAATCATGTTCTCTCTCTCGCTGAGAACACAAGAACAACTGAACAAGAACGACTGAACAAGAACAAGTAGAACAAGAACAAGTAAACAAGAACAACTGAACAAGAGCGATTTGAGTGAGTTGACTCACTTAGACAAAAAGAACAAGTGAACATGTTCAGCGAAATGAACCCAGCACTATTGGGAATACTTTATATTCTGTTCGTGTGGGCGGTGGGAAGAACTTCACACAGTTCGTGTGGCGCTTTAGCGCCAACGGGTAGTACTTCAAACAGTTAATGCGGCGCCACAGTAAGTAATACTTCACACAGTTCGTGTGGCGCCACAGCGGCAATGGGTAGTACTGCACGCAGTTTGTCTGGCTCCACACTTAAAAGTTGAATTTTATGTACAAACTGTGGCTGGTACTAGGAATATTACGTTCAGGCTTAACCCTTCTATTTTAATTGGTTTATATTGTTGTGGTGCGGCGTGAGCGGAAAGAGAGGCCGCACATAACGAAATGGTCCGAAAAAGAGATATGCTAAAACGAAAAAGCTATTTAGGCTAAACACAACTGAAAGGGCTTTTTTGTCTCTGACATGAGCGTGTAGCGTTGGAAAGTGAGAGCACATTATCGCTCAAATATTAAATAAATGGCATATGTGAGTTAATGGCCGTGTTCACCAGCACAAATCGATGACGAAAAAATCGATGGATCTAGTTCAATTGTTGAAGTGAACGAATGTGAAGTGCAATTATGATTGTCAATTTTTGTAATTTTGATTAAAATCAAAACGATAGCTTTCACGCATAACATTTTTGCCTTAAAATTTCATGAAAGCGTTCAACAAGAGCCAATTAACATTTTTTGATGGATGATGTTTGATGTATGCTGGTGAACAAGGCCATTGTTTTGTTCACACAAGCAGTTTTAGTGAACGAATAATGTATGTGACCATATGGTCACGCTATCACAGCTCGGGTTAATGATACTTCAAGTCGCCTCTGTAAGTAAAGTGAACTGTTACAGTTCAGATGTTAAGCTATTTAAGGTTTCACACAGTTTCTTCACACTTTTCTTTGGCGCTTTAATAAGCCTTCCACACAGAAAACAACATACCATAAAATCCATTTGGAACGGATAGTTTATTCATATCCTTTTTTTTGATATTTAAATATACAATTTTCATATCCTTTGTACAATATTCAGATCCATTGGATGAAAATTTAAGATCAATTTAACATTAAATGGAAAGGAACAATTTCCTTTTTATCATATTAAAACTATCCAGTCCAAATGGATGCCAAATGCATACAATGGATCATCAGCAAATATACATTTCTGCTTTACTTTCTTGGAAACTGTAGCTGGAAATGTATTTCGCGCAAAGCAGTTTATTTTAACCGAAACCGTAACCCTTAACCGCTAAAAACACTTTAAAATTTGTAACCGAAACCCTAACAGTAACCGAAAAATTTTGTTTTCTTATAACCGTAACCCTATAACCTTTATTACCATAACCGGTTATCAGAACCGAAACAGAAACAAATATACGGGTTAATTTCGGTTTTGAAAAGTGCGCTTGTGTTAGTGAGCAAGAAAGCTCTCTCCAGACTACAGCCTACAACTTTCATGCAATTCTGTGTTTACCGACTCACAAAACCATATGTTCGACTCGCGTTTACTTAAAAACATGAGTGACTTTGGCCCATGGTAGCTATGGCTGGCTGGCTCTGGTCTAGACCTGGGAAAGCCAAATGGAGAGGACAGAAAAATATGCCCTTCTCTCTCTGACACTCAGTTATGCATGGCCAGCTCTGAAGTAAATTTTATGTATGCTTAACAAACATTTCACATGCATACATTGCGCCGCACTATTGCTGATGGCCGCAAAGAAAAGAGAACGAACGAGAAAGAGTGAGCGCACTAACCAAAATCTTTACCTCCTCATCTTTCCAATAATTGTGTGATATTACACTTGCTGGTTAGTTTAGCCGATCCAAATTACGACTTCGCTTCAGTTTTACTCATCCGAGCAAAAACTAAAATGAAATTCAATTTTTGGACAACCATTTTTTTTGGGTCAAAATCCAAATTTAATTACATTTAAAAATGAGGGACACTTGTTCGTGAACCAACACCCTGAAACGTAATACCCGTAACAGTACTGAACCGAAATTACAACAGTAATATAAAAATCGCTCGGCAAACTCAGTAACCGAACCCAAACTTAATCCTGGTTCAAAATTCCTAATTCCTCGTTCGACTATACTAACTACATACTTATACTCACATAAAAAACTTACGGCCTTATTTGCTCCGAAACGACTAGTGCCATTATGGCATTCAAATGGCCATTAAGTATACGCACTGTAAAACGTTTTTCTGGCAATTCGTTCATTGCCGCCGCGTTGATTGACAACCCAACTGATTGATGGCCACAGCCAGCGCTTTATGAGAATTTTCCGCCTACAACTCACAGCACATCTTCCATATTCCATCTCCCATCTCTCCCCATTCTAGCAATATGATTCATTCGTACAATATTTTAATTATCGCAATTTGAATAAACAGAAAATACAAATTGAAATTGTTTTGACTTATTGTGCTGCTCCAATTGTTTGTTGTTGTTGTTGTTGTTGGATGCCGGTTTTTTTGTTTTTCTTTTTGGGGTTTTTGCTGTGGTATTGCAATTAACTGATAAGAAATGGAAAATAGTATAAAAATTGCATGCAGGTGAAGTAAAAAAACCTGAACTAGAGACAGCGAGAGAGAGAGAGGGAGATAGAGGGGGAAGGGAGAGCCAGTGCATGAAAGCGGGAAGCCATAGAGTTGAACATGCTAGCTCAGTTCGTAGACCCAGTTCTTATCTCTCTGCCAACAAGTTTCGTTAGTTTCTAGTTGAACTAAGCTTCGAAAAATTAAAAAATATTTTATTTAAATTTCCACGAACAGTTTATTGATATTCGAGGGACTTTCATAAATTGCGGATTGGTTCTCTTATGATTTACAACCCAAATCATTTGATTCTTGCTTCAAGTTGTATGATTAATTGAATTAAGTTGCTTACTTAAACAGAGATAATCGCAGTGAAACTTGATCTTTAAAGACCTGTTGGTCCAAGTTAAGTTACTTTAGAATACATATAGATATTTGCATATCTTTTCAATTCTCAGCTGACATTTACAATAATAAACGGAATACTCAACTTGTCAAGTTGTTATGACTAAATGTTTTAAAACGATGATGATGATGATGACAATGATGATGATAAAGATGATGATATTTATGTAGTGTGGGTTTTGTGGTCTTATTTGACTCATTGAACAACTTTAAAGCGAAAGAAAGTTACAGCCCACACGGAATTGAAATTGAAATTGAAATTTTTGGTGGGTAATTAACATAAATACTAATAAGGCAGAGCCCGACGACCATTTTAGTTTGTAACACTCCGAAATTCCACGCACACTTGTCTGTTATGAATCTTGCACATGGTTAGACACTTTAACAAAAAAAAAAAAACAAAAAAAAAACGTAAAACCGTTTTTGGGAAGGCGGCCAACGCGGCGTATGAGCAACAATCGCAACCTGTTTGCCTACGCCCACGTCCGGAGATCGGTTTTTCGTTTGTTCGATTTTTGGTTCAAGCCAGCTGGGAGAGCAGACAGTTAGGCAGCCAGACAGCCAGCCGGTTGGAAAGCATTTGATTTCGGATTTGAATTCAACCTTCTCCACCTCCTCCTTATACTTTGGCTTAGTTTGTGGCTTGATTTATGTTTTGACTTACCATTTTATTATTGTTTTTGTTGTATTTTGGTTGGTTTTGTGTTGAGATTTATAACTTGAACAAAATTGAATAAAAACAAATGATTTATTTTTATAAGTAAGGTGATATATAACTTTCCAAAAAGATCACTTAGATCAAAAGAATCACAATAAAAAAATTGAAGAAAAAAATTGTATATATTGCTTTCATTAATTATAACTGGTTAGGCACACCTCGCAGCACTAAATTTAAGCTGTTATTAAATATTTTTAAAATTTGTTAATTAACCATTAACCTCGCCTAGCTTTGTCTAAATTTAATTTTCCTAATTTGCTACCCACAGATTTTTTGACAAAATTTGGACTCGAAAAGTCTGGTTTAGAAAAGATTTTTTTTTAGCACTTGACTTTATATGTAAACTTATTAAGAACTTAATATGTAAATTTATGCTGCTTTTTAGCTTTATATTTTCTATACATTTTTCCTGCCAAGGGCCAAGCCGAAGTTCTCTGCATACTCTTGGGTTGTGTGCATTTACTTTAAGTTAATTTACTTTCAGTTCAAAAATCACTTATTGAAAAGCTGTTTTTTTAGCTCTTCTTTTATGGTTCCTCACATGTTTAGTAGATGACTTCATAGTAAACCCCTAAACCTTTCCTCCCCTTCTAACTGTTTTTATTTTATATTTTTTTATTAGCTTTTGACAATTAAGTATGACTTCAACAGTTCAATTGTTCAGCGTAAGCTAAAGTTGGCCCTGCCCGACTTCTAAATACCCATTACTCAAGGGAGAAAATGTTTAACATTATTGTTAACATATTACATTATGTTACGTTATGTTGTGTTATGTATTTATGTCTTTATAAGAAAACGCCGAAAAGTATGCATGGATTAAAACTCCGCTATTTATCATCCGATTTTTATGAAAATTTCAATTCATATACATTTTGCGAATATAAATGTGTGTTTACACTTTGAGATCGATATTTTGAAAATTGTGGGAGCTAGTCTACATTTTTAGTTATGTAGGTGGAACAAACTTGTTCTGCGTGCAGACAATAGATATTTGGTTGCTCTAGATCCCCCTCCGAAAAACCCCCTCCTGATGCTTCCTTCTGCCTGTTTCATAGATTTTCACGACTTTAGTATACCAATATTTACTCCACGAGTAAAGGGAATACAAAAATTTGAGACGAGCTTCTCTGCACCCTGTTGGCTGCAATGTTTTGCACAAGGCTGCAAACCTCAAAAAATTTTGCAGAAGGTTCGATCAGGGGAAGTCTAAGGGTCGATTCGCGGACCGGTTTTTGGAACCCCTAAACCCAAGGTTTGGGTTCAAACCTTGAAGAATAGTTTCGATTTTAATACTATTTAATACATTTTTAAAATAATATATCTATAATATTTTTATATCTTAGCCCCTTTTCACTGGCATCATTTCTTATCATTTTCATTTATTAAAATTTTGCCCTTTCCTTTGACAAAACGTCATCTTTTTGCGTCTACTTTTTAAATTCAAATCAACAAACTATTGGTGATGACACTTTCTGCTTTCAGATAGTAGAGAGTACTTAAAAAAAATAGGTGTGAGATGTGAAACAGATGCTAAATTTAAGAGCTGTTTAAGGGCTGTTTAGTCACTGTCAAGTCACTATTTAGTCACTGTTTAGTCAATGTCGACACACTGTCAAGTCACTGCTTAGTCACTGCTGAGTCACTGTTGAAACACTGTCAAGTCACTGTCACTGTCAAGTCACTGTCAAGTCACTGCTTAGTCACTATAAAGTCACTGTCAAGTCACTGTTTAGTCACTGCTTAGTCACTGTCAAACACTGTCAAGTCACTGTTAGTCACTGCTAAGTCACTGTTTAGTCACTGTTTAGTCACTGCTTAGTCACTGTCAAGTCACTGTCAAGTCACTGTCAAGTCACTGTTTAGTCACTGTCAAGTCACTGTTAAGTCACTGTCAAGACACTGCTTAGTCACTGTATAGTCACCGTTTAGTCAGTGTCAAGTCGCTGTCCAGTTAATTTTTGTTCACTGTCAAATCACTGTTTGGTCACTGTCAAGACACTGCTTAGTCACTGCTTAGTCACTGCTTAGTCACGGCTGAGTCACTGTTGAAACACTGTCAAGTCCCTGTTAAGTCACTGTTTAGTCACTGTCAAGTCACTGCTTGGTCACTGCTTAGTCACTGTTTAGTCACTGCCAAGTCACTGTCAAGTCACTGTTTAGTCACTGTCAAGTCACTGTCAAGTCACTGTAAGTCACTGCTTAGTCACTGTTTAGTCACTGCCAAGTCACTGTCAAGTCACTGTTCAAGTCACTGTCAAGTCACTGTCAAGACACTGCTTAGTCACTGTTAAGTCACCGTTTAGTCACTGTCAAGGTTAATTTTTATTCCCTGTCAACTCACTGTTAAGTCACTGTCAAGACACAGCTTGGTCACTGCTTAGTCACTGTTTAGTAACTGCCAAGTCACTGTTTAGTCACTGTCAAGTCACTGTTAAGTCGCCTCCCTTTTCCCCCAGTTTGCCTCCTCTTTCCCACCACTTTCACTCCTCTCCCCCTGAGACACTCCGCTAAAACAACAACACAAAATATGCATGACGTCAACGTCACGTGACGCTGAAATCAAATTTTACTCCTACAAATTGAACTCCTGTTCATCAGCTGATATTAACAACTTTTGAGAACATCTTAGTTTTAGTTAATAGCTGTTCATCTACACTAGCATTTAGATCAGAAAAAAGCAAACTAAAATATCGATAAGGATCGTTTAACTGATACCTGAGTTGTTGGAGCAGCAAGGCACCTTCTTTTAGGTCCTTGAATTATTGACCATTCCAAAATTTGAAAATTTTCAAAGGAATCTATGGCATATTTGATATTTATTTATTGTTTTCTATTACTTTCATAAACTTCTCTTCTTTAAACACAGAAACAAATATCAAATATCAGATCCTATCCTACCTATCTTTAATAATATCGAAATAATATCAATTTTTCATATTAATGTGTTACTACTTCTACCTAAACATATGGACGCTATAATATCATTTTGATATTTTTTTCAGATGAAGGCCGATTTGATACTCAAAATACCCGTATGATACTAAATATAGTGATCTTTTTATCTGTGTAGTAATTTTGTGAATCGAACCTAATTTTTCGAAAAAGTGGTCCGGTTCGGTTTCAGGTTCGAGGAGTCCAAAATATTAGAGGTTCGGTTCATAGTCCGGTTCGACGGATCTAAAAACCCGAACCAAACCCGTTCTAAGGTACATAAAAATCAAGTGCATATCTTACCTAAAAACCCCTTTACTGCTTTAAAAACAAATTATGAAGTAAAAAACAAATATATAAAACTAAACAAATAACTTCAAAGTTTATAATATTTTTGAGAAGTTTTTAATAATTTTAAAAAAGTGTTTAATCTTAAAAACTAGTTTAGTTTTGGGAAAATATGCATTATTTAAAAATTATAGTAAAAAATTTTTTGAATACTTTTGAAAACAAAGTCTTTCTAATTTGTACACTTTTGACTATTCTATTTGAGTTCTAAACATTTTTTCAATGTATAGAGAACAATTTTGCTAATATAAAGAATTTCTAAAGAATTCTTGAACATTTTTGAAAGTTTTGAAAATGTGTTGAAACTTAAGAAATAGCTTTGTGTTGATGAAAACCACATATACATAAACAAAAGAACATTTTTTTCAAAATATAAATTAAAATTTAATTCAATTGAAGAATTTTCAAAATATTCAGAAAATATATTAAAACTTAAGAAAACGATTGCTGAAAACCACTAAAAATTGCAAATTTAACATAATTTTAAAAGAATTTAAAAGTTGGAAAATTTATTGACAAGACATTTTTACACTTTCAACTAAGTTTTCAACCTTTTCATTTTCAATCAACATTTCAAAAATGTAAGCAACAATTTCTATACTTTAAATTGTATCATTGAAAAACTTCTCTAGCACACCTCTTACTCTATGTCAAGTCACTGGGCAAAATCCCTCAAAACATCTGTAACAAAAAATTTACAACAAAATAATAATTTTTGCTATTTATTTTACTTTTGTACAAATTTCAGTTGAAAACAAAAACGCACAGAAATCGAAACGACGCGTCGAAAAACCGCGAACCGCGAACCGAACCGGCGAGCGTCGACTAAGAAACTAAAAACCAAATCAGAGGCGGCAGCAGAGGCAACAGAGCCGCAGCCACCGCTGTCCGCAGAGCGAGAGAGCCCCAGAGAGATAGAGAGAGAAATGGCAGCAACAGCAGCATTAGTGGAGTCCGCTGAGGCGGCAGAGCTAAGGTACGAGGGTCACAGCCCAAAGCCGCGCAAGCGCCGCGAGCCCATAAGCCACAGACACTGGGATGACAGTCCCATGGGTAAGGGTAAGAGTAAGTCGGTGGTCAAAAAGAAAGCCCCCGCCACCAGCACCACCGGCCCGAGCAGGCCACCGAAAGCAGAGTCCCTGCGTGCAACGCGTCTGCAGTTAAAGTCCGTCAAGGCCAAAGTGGATTCTCATCTTTGCTCTGGCCTAAGCAGCGTCTCCCGTATGCCCAGTGCGGGTCAAAATAAGCCCCTAGCCGAGTCACATCAGAACTTGGAACTGATGCTCAGCCACATCGAGCAGGGCAGTGATCCCGCTTTACCACGTCGCACCACCAAGCCCTTGTTGCGTCGCCCAAACGAACGACCCACCCCACCGGCTCCTGCCGGTTCGCCCATGCTGAGCGCCCGACGCAGTCACCTGAATCACAATTCCCTCATCAGCTCCAAGCGGAGCTCAAAGGAGATCTCCAACATACCCCTAAGCAAGAATCCGCACCTACTGCCGCCCGGCCAAAAGCATGCACTCCTTGAGCTGCTCTCACGGGCCGAACCACATGACCAGACCATTTTGGACATACTGAAAGGTTCGCCGGGTGATCCCTCGCGGGAGACCATGCGCATGATGCTGCAAATGTTGTGAGTAGTTCGAAATGTTTTTGTGCTTCTTTCGATTTGGTTTTGTTTTGATTTTGTTTATGGGGTTAGCCAAGCGAACTGAATCCAAATGATGTCATCGGTCGTCAGCTGCCTGAGCGAAGAGCGAGCGCTCTCAGCTGACGCCATCGTCGCTGCTGCCGGCGCAGCGCTGGTTGTGGGGAGTTATTACTCACCCGGCAACGACGACGTCGGCGACTCCCCAAATTCGCTGGCGTTTGCAAAAATCAACAAAATTTGCGTTTGCCTCAGTCGCCGCTGCCGCTGCCGCTGCCGCAGGCGATTAGAAGCCACATTTGCTACCACTTTTTGTTAAGGTTTACGTATGCCCTTTAAGCCACATTCCAATAATTTTCCCTAAAAAAGGGGGGCAAATGTTTGTTCAGGCAATATGGTCTAGGACATTTTGTAGGACATAAATCAATTCAAGAGAGTCCGGTTTTAACTTAAGACATTAAATTTTGGTATTGAAATTTAATTTTATTTTCTTTGCATTCTCTAAAATTGTTCTTAGCTTTAAAATATATTATACCAAACAGTTCCACGGTTTTTGATGGCGAAGATGAACACATACCTGACCAAAACTTGACTATTTTGAATTATTTTTTTCATTGCATACCTTTGGGCTGTAGACAATGTAAGTCATTTCAAACACATGTCCTAAATATGGTATATCTTCGCTTAAAATTATTGTAGAATGTTTTGGTATAATTCAATTTAAAGCTAAGAAATAGTACTTTAAAATATACAAATTTGGACTAACACAAAACCAGCCTAAAAATGGTATAAATGGGCTTTTTATGCCACTTTTTAATCCCAACGTGATAAAGTATTTTTCCAAAACAGATTTGTATTAAGCAAACCAACATCATCTAGAATCAGTAGCACTCCTTCAATTAACTAGAAATAGTTAAATTTTGCTGGCTTAATTATTTACTTTGATAAGATTTTTTTTAAAATAAAGCCCAAATTTTTAACATGCGTTGACTGTATCCAACATTTTTAAATAATTTATTCAGTTTAGTTTAGTTCTTTCAATTAAGTATATAAATTTGTCTCTCTTCATCTTAATCATCCGGCGTGAGACTTGAGCTCAGAACCTTGAAATGATGAACGTGAATTAAATTTCACTTTCTTAGCACTTATCCACAACAGACAAATGTAGTTTATAAGCATAGAAGAAAGTAAATTATTATTATGTATATCTTCTATATTTTAAATAAATAAAACAAAGTCGAGTATGTTACACCACTTATATGTCAATAACGGCTGCAAAAAGCCAATCTGGCCAACAAAATCACGACAGTTAGTTAAATTTTACAATTATCGACCGGAAAATAGAATAGAATAGGCCAATCGCTCTAAAGAAAAATTGCGAAAATTGCAATATTTGATAATCAGATTAGATTTTTATAAAGATTTTTATGAAGAAGTAAATAGGAGTTGTAGGCCAAACAGTCCGAAAAAATCGCGGAGTTCACTAAATTTCATACAAGGGTGCCACAGAAATCTCTAGAAATTTTGACGACGGTTAGCTCGTCGGTGCCACAGAACTACAAGAGATTTCATTTTCTTATTAGAAAATCTAGTTAGAACACCAGATGTTCCAATTGAAGTTCCATCTCTAAAAGCAAAGCTGAATCTTTCGCCAAAAAAGTTAATTTGATGTTAAACTGAATTTTTATAATTTTGCCCAGAAGTTTGCAACGCATAGAAATATTCATTTCCGACCCTATAAACTATATATATTCTTGATCAGGGTGACAAGCTGAGTCGATTTAGCTTTGTCCGTCCGTCTGTCTGTCCGTCTGTCTGTCTGTTTCTACGCGAACTAGTCTCTCAGTTTTAAAGCTATCGAGCTGAAATTTTGCACAGAGTCTTCTTTTTACTGCACACTGATATGTCGGAACCAATCGGATCGGATGACTATATCTTATAGCTACCATAGGAACTATCGGTCGAAAAGTGGGTCTTTGTGAGAAAAACTTTTTTGTTTTTAATGTTAACGTCTCCCACTTCAGCGATTATTAATATTATACCTTTCATAGATTTAAGTTTTTGTCGAAATCGGATGACTATATCTTATAGCTCCTAGTATCGGTCGAAAAGTGGATTTTAAAGAAAAACTTTTTTGTTTTTAATGTTAACGTGACTCACTTCAGCGATTATTAATATTATGCGCTTTGGTCAAAATCGGATGACTATATCTTATAGCAGTCATAGGAACTATCGGTCGAAAAGTAGGTTTTATTTAGAAAAATTGTTTGTTTTAATGCTGGCGCTCTTAAACTCTGATGTATTAAAACATTTGCAAGGGTATAAAAACTTCGGCAAAGACGAAGTTAGCTTGGCCTTCTCGTTTTGATTGTGTTAAGGCCCTCTTCTGGTCTAGAGAGCTAAATTGTAGGGGAGAATTGGGGTGGGGGTCTGATCCTCTGGGGGTTGTGAGCCACTCGAACATTGGCCACAAAAAAAAATATATTTAAACTTTTTGTTTATGTCATGTGTCTCCCTTCTTATTACCTAACTTTTGTCAAGCAACCTATCAGTCTACACCTTCTTTAAGTTCGTGAACCAGAACTCGACTTTTTTCCCAAAAAAAAAAGTTTTTTTTCATTTTTGCTTGTGAATATTATACAAAATTTTTTTCGTAATGACAAAAGTAAGTATTAGGGAAATATCTTTGGTCAATTGCCTTTTTGATAGAAATATGTTTTTTTTGTAACAATTTCTTTTTGGTTATGTGACGTCACAAAAAAAGTGAGATATATGGGGGGTTGTGAGCCACTTTAAAAAAGTCGGTTTTGACTTTCAAAGAGAATATTGCAATGACGCGCAATAAAACAGAGGAAAAACTCTCCAAACTCTCCGTCAATCAATTTTCACTCTTCATTGATATTTCTTAATTCAGAATATGAGAAAAATCGTTCATTTTTTCATTTAATAAAGAAAATTGACTTTAAAACACGAATTTTGAACTTTTAGATGGGTGGCTCACAACCCCCCACAAATTTTCGAAATGTCAAAAAATCAATTTTTTTCAGTATGAAATAAAAAAAACCCAAAATTTTATTTTTTAAAACTAGTGATAAGGAAAGTTTTGTGCATCTTTTACCTAAAATACAAAATTTACTGAAGGAAAAAATTATATTGATTTTTGGCGAAGTTATGTTTGAAAAACAAAACTATGATCACAACCCCCCCTCCCCCCCTACTTACAATATGTTTTAAAAATTCGTGGAAAGAAATCGGGAGGAGATTTTGTAATTCTGTTCTGTATTTGGTTGTACAATTCATTATAAAAAATACAAAATTAAAAATTTGTGAATGCGAGGGCTGTTCAAAAAGTTCTCGGGATCCAAAGTAGGCTCTTCCAAAAAAAGATGTGTCGATGGGGCCCACGTTTCCGGGAGTTACAATTATCAGAAAGCAAAACGGAAGATGGGAAGTTGGTTAGTATGAATGCCTTTATCGTCCGTAGCAGAATTGTGAAAAAAATTAAATTTGAAAAAATGGCGGCCTTTCAAAAAGAAAAATCGATTTTTGACCATTTTTTTGGCAGTCCAGTGTACAAAAAAGAAAAGTAAAAACTTTTTTTTCTCAAAGATTGAGGTAGGGACGATAGCCACGTTAATTCTGCGTCCATAAAGCCCTACATCATTAAAATCGGTTCGGTAGAACTTGAGAAAACGTAAGCACCATTTTGAAAAAACGTGGTTTCGAGAAAAACGCGTTCAAAGTTTGAAGTAATGTGAAAATTACTTGTATTTGTGAAGACATTGGCCGACAAAAAGGCTATATCTTTTAAAGTATTTCGAATTTTGAAAAAAAAAATCCTTTTGGTATAATATTTTTGAATATCTAAGCTAAAACTTGAAAAAAAAAAACAAAATTTGAAAAAAATTTCTAGACCAGAAGAGGGTCTTAAATGCTTTTTGATGCATTTTTAATTAAATAAAAATTTAACTCATATTCTCCATAAATAAAATGCAAAATGTAAAAATTTTTTGGCGCCAAACATGAGGTTAACTTGCAGCACCTTAATCCGCTGGCTACGCTAGAATTGACAGAGGGAGCCACTGAGCTTTGATAAATCTCCCAACAAAACACAGCAGCTTTGAAACCAACCAAAAGATATTTTTGTGGCATCTAAGAATTGATTCCTGTTTTTTTTTTTATTATGTTACAAACAGGTTAAAGTAAACAAGAAAAATTTTACTGCTTTGATACGAGGGCTGTTCAAAAAGATCTCGGTCGTCAAAGTGGGGGGTCTAAAAAAGGTATATATAGTGGCAACCACGATTCCACGTCTTTTTGATTTTGTGAAATGAAAACTAAAAACGAGACTATGTATAATCAGTATAGATGTCATTCTGGTCTGACCCTTGAAAAAATTTTGTGATTTTTTTTTTTGACAAAATGGCGGCCATTGAAAAATTAAAATTCGATTTTGGGCCCTTTTTTTTGTAGTTTAGCATAACAAAAATATAGTACAAATTTTTTTTTGAGTCATCCAAATCGTTTTAGTGTAACTGGAGATATATCGTGGTTTCGAGAAAAATGAGTTTAAAGTTTGAAGTAATTTGATAATTGCTTCTTTTATCGAAGACATTGGTTGACAAAAAAGGCTATCAGCCATGCTTCCATTTTCGCTTTCGCAAAAATTTTACAATTTCGTCGCTAAATCGCAAAAATAGTTGCTCCGAAGTTCGCAAATCGCAAAACTTTGCCGATATAAAACCGGCGACGTATGAGTCCGTGAATTGAAAAGTAAATGGGAAATGTCGCTGGAGATAAGAGCTGCCTTTCTATGAACCAATTTTTGTAATATTCTGTGACTATTTTAGATTGTTTTTGTGGACTCTCTTATACAATTTGAATTAAATTCTTGTCTTAAATAATTTTTTTCCTAACCCTCTCAAAATTGCACAAGCAGCAAAATACCTTTTGACAACAACAAATTGCGATTTGGCTGGGGCGATAACCGATAAGTTTGTCGAGACAGCTGCTTCTGTCACGTAAAGTGTTGCAGAACGAATTGGGAATGAAACAGAATCTGCGAATTTGGGAGCACTTATAATTAAATTCGGATTGTTGAAATTGCAAATCGCAAAAGTAAGTGAAAGATGGAGCACAGCTGTTTATCTTCTGAAGTATTTCGAATTTCAAAAAAAATCTTTTAAAGGGCGAAATTCTCAAAATAAAAATATAAAAAAAGTCGAAAAAAAATTTTTACATGGAGAATACCCCTTAACCGCGAATCTAACTGTAGAGTGTTTAATTTTTAGATTTTTCAATTAGGCAACTGAATCTAACTGGAGTTGTCCAGGGATTTTGGCCGGCGCGAAGTTGTGAAAAATTATGACATTTTTTGTTATGGTCTTGAGTGTAGCCTAACCTGTCCAATGTTACGTGAAGGTCTTATCATTTAGTGAAGACAACTGGAGGCTTAAGGCTTTATCTATTGACGGTTCGATATGCAACATTTTGGTAGTGAGTGACGAAAGAACGCCCCGCTGGGATTTCCAAAGTTTGAAAATAAGAGCTCCTCTCTGTCCCTCTCTCTTTCTTGGATCACGCTTGAGTGCTCGCCTTAAATGGCTGTGTAAGTAGCTCATCCCCCTGGAACGCTTAGACCGAGCCTAATCGCTCTCAAGTTTAAAATTTGCAACTGATTTGCTTGCTTTTCTTTGCATTTCATTTTTTGCTGCTGATATGAAGAGCTCTCGCAATCAAATACTACGATCGCTAATCGACATTTGTTTGCCTTTGGAATTTGCGTTGTTTTTTTTTTTTTTTTTTTTGATAAAAAATTTACCTAAGCTTTGAATACGTACAAACTATACAGATACATATATGTATATATGTAACCAAAGCATGCAATTTCAAGCGTCTTTGCTTTGCCCTTTTCGATTTCTGTTTTTCTTACTTTTCTTTATTATTTGTTTGATCAATAAATTTGCACCTCCCCCCGCTCCAACCTCTACCGCTGACACTGCTCCGCTATCTATGCCAAAAAAGTGGTTGCCTCATCGACTACGCTCATCACATAGTAGCTGACGGTGTTTATTAATTAATTCTTTCAGAGTTTTTTTTTATATTTTTATTTTTGTTTGGCTTCTCCATTTCCCCAGTTTGATTGTGTCATATTAATCACGAGGGCTTAACCCCACCCCAAAAAACTGAAGCACAAATGAATGAATGAATGAATGAATGAGTGTAAGGTCCTTATCGTACACTATGGAAGGCCCATAAAAAGGGGCTAAGCGATTGTGTCAAGTGGTAGAGGTGTAAGATTTTGTGCTTTTTAAAAAGATATTCTAAAATATTACATAAAGTATAAAGTTAAAGGCAATGTTTGTGGGTAACCGAAATAGAATGTACACTAAATTCGCGATTGAGTCAAGCCAAAGAGGTAACAATAATCGGTTGATCCCGGTTCGGCTCAAAGCAAACTCAACTGGGATCAAACGCAAATTTGATAGATTTAAAATAAAATGTTAAGAGGGAAGAGGGGAGACACGACCGGGAATTTCAGCTCGGAACCTCGAAGACGACGGCATCTTAGCTCACACGACTATCAAGCACCTGTATGTTTGCAATTACGTATTTATATCGAAAAATAGCAAAATAAACATTTATAGCAAAGATTATGCATAGAAAAAAGGTAGATAAAAAAAATAGAGGTGGAGAACAATCGATAGTCGGCGCCATCGATAGTGGGCGATAGTTTATTTCAAACCATCGATAACTATCGATAGTTTTCGATAGTAGCTTAAAAAGTAGATATTTAAGTGAAATTGTAACAAAAACTTAACAAAAGAAGTTAACATTGTTTATTCAATATTCTGCTATTCATTTAAAGCATATCCTGTTGTACATTTCAATATTCCTGTTGTACATTAAAATATTCTTGTTGTACATTTAAAGAAGCAAGTATTTTTGTTTAAAAATAAAAGCATGTTAATGTTTTTATCCTTAAAACGAGAACGGCGTTCTAAAACTATTTGCCCAGCTTTGCTGAACATCCTTTCAGACTCAACTGAAGTGGCGGGCACACATAAGTATTTGTGCATTAGCTTTCCAATAAGCCCGAGTTCAGCTTCATTCATCTGAAATTAATAAAAATTAAATTCGGTTTTTTTGCAATTTTAAATTTATGAGGGCTTACTTTTATCCAGACCAATGGATCGGTGTCCTGTGATGCTACTGACCTTTCCAAGTATGGCCGTTTGAGTATAATGGCATCGCTTCGCCTGGTGGTTGTTTGCTCCACCGCTTTTTCCTCAACAAAATTGAAGAATATAGATTCGCTTTTCTTCATGTCCACTGGTGAAAGCGGGTTTTGAGTTTTTTTTGCTGTGAAACCAGTACGAGGTCGTTTTCCAATAGTACTGATGCTTGATCAGCATTAAATTCATTGAAAAACCCAAATTTTTTAAACCTCGGGTCCAATATTGTGCTAATTCTTGTGATGCTTCTTTCCTCATATTTGAAAAGTCTTTTCTTTATAGAAGAAAGTAGAACGTTTTGAAGCATTTTCCCCTCGGAAGTAAACACTCGTCTGTGATGTTTTCGACTTTTCGGTGCAGCCCATATATAATTAGTATTATAAGAGAAACCGTCACATGTTTGCCTTCGGAAATTTTTTCTGTTGCACTGTGGAAATACGCCAATATGTTGCAAATACCCTTAAGAATATTTATTTCGTTGGCAGTGAATGGCATCGGTGCATTTGCGGTGGCTAACAGGACTTTTGAAATGTTATCGTTGGTTTAAAAAAAAAAACTCTTAAAATAACTATTATTTGCGGACTTTTATAATAAAAGTTATAACTGTTACCGTCCCTGGTTTTTATGATTCTCTCAATCATAAAATAAAAACTGTTTTATCTAGTGGGCGTTTCCTGTAACAAGCTTTACCTGTACGGTGTGTCAGATTCCTGGGCTATTTTCAGTTTTCCATGAGCAATAGCGCTTTGCTTGAAATAACGAACTGTAGATTTACATTTAGTAAAAAGCTTGTTAAACGTTGTATTATCATTTTCAACTTTTAGGCCATCTAACAAACAACTAGCATTACCTTTGTCGACTTTGTTAAGGAACTTGTCCACTTTTATGAATTTTAACTTTAATTACACTTCTATGTCTGTAAAATTTTCTCCTGCTCACAATTCCGCGTTTTCTAAAAAAGTGAAATTCTTCAGAAAAACTATCGAAAACCATCGATAGTGAAGGTCTGCCATCGATGGCGGTTCGATAGTGACAAACCATCGATAGTGCCGATAGTGCTATCGATAGTTCTCCACCTCTTAGAGAGAGGTTGACCTTTTTTGTTTCCCCTTTCGCTTTCTCTGGGCTACCCCAAAACCTCTACCCCCTAAAACAAAAAAAAATTTAAACACCCCATTTATTATTTTAAACAAAATTAAATTTCCCATTTTTTTTTTTATTTATCAATTAACAAAAATAATTTTTTTTTTGTCCACCTATTTAACCCCCCCCCTTATTTTGTTTTTTCTCTTCCCCTCCACCCACCCAAAAAAAAATTTTAAACTAAAAAAATTTTTTTTTCGTTTTGGTACTGCGAGAACATGAATCAATTCCACTTTTGAAAGATTGCCGTGGAAGTGGAATTGAGGCATGTTGCCTGAATAAATTTTGCGAACACTTTCGATTTCTTAGAAAAATGAAAAATTCGTGTTTTGAATTTCACATTGCGGAAGCTCCAAACAGTTTAATAGGCATTTCTTAATCGATAGTCGTCTATCGTTGGTCAAAGGTCGTCAGTCTATTAAAAAGTGATAATTTTATACAAAATCGAGTTAATTTCGCATGTGACCAATAATTTTAATGTGATGGCAACTCGGGAGATATGATTTGGACGATTGCATTTCGGAATATTCGGGGGGGCCACAGAAATCTCCTAGAGATTTTGCCGACGGTTGGTTTGTAAATCCCTCGAAAAAATCCGTTGGTGCCCCGGAACTATTCTAGAGATTAAATGTTTGATGTTCTTCTAAACAGTGCTGAATCTCTCGTCAAAAAATTTTTTTTTTTGGATGTGGGTTAATTTAATGATTAACTGAAATTTTTTGATTGTGTTATATGTTTTATGATGCATTTTTTAAATAATAATTCTAATTTTAAGTCGCATTCTCCACCAATATAATGCAAATTTTAAAAATTTGTTGGCGCCAAACATGAGGAATTATTTTTCAGCCCTCAATCCGCTAGTTCTTTCTTTCCCCTTGGCCCCTTCGACAAAAGGCGCTAGTGAGAAAAGAGCTTTGCAAAATCTCTTAACCTAAGAATTGGAATTCGGTTGTGATTTGTTGTTTTTGCCCCCGAATATAATAATTTTTGTATTTAATTGTTAGAGGTAAAAATGTTTGCAATTTTGAGCTGTGAATTATTATACGGCGCGGCGTTTTTTGTAATTAATATTAAAGTAATTTTTTTTTTTTTTTAGCCGAACCCTTTTCAACTTTTTTTTCGCTCCGGTTCAGGTTCGGGGGTACAATTTTTTTCTGCTCCGGTTCAGGTTTGGTTCGGACTTCCCAAAAATCCCGGAGTCTCCGACTTCAGAGCGGTTCAACTCCGAACCGGAGAACGAAATGGGTATAAACGTAAGAAAATTTTTATAACCTTTAAGAACTGGAGTTTTTGAGTGTAGTGCTCACATTAGCTTAATTTTCCGACAGTGTGACCCTTCAACCATAAAAATCCACCAAATAGCAAACGGTCACACTGCCTTGTCAGCAGATATATTTGGATATGTGGAAAGTAATAGTCATGGACAATGCTTATTCGTTTAGTTGGTTTCAATATTCATTCAAAAATTTCGATAACTTGCCTCGAAATAAATATAAACTATTTTTCGGAATTCAATCAGCTGCTTCTGCCACGCAAGTTGGCCATAAGTATTTCAATGACTAAGAGTAAAAATATTAGAAATTTTCGAAGCCTCTACGACGACACCCTTTCTTTTGGAATGGCGTTGATAGCCATTGGAATTCATTTAGCTGATGTCAGTAAAAAGCTTTAATTACAAGACGAAAAACCGGTCATAAATCGAACCCCAGTGAAGTGGTTCAGTTCAGGTTCAACTGTAAACTTCCCTAGCCTGAACCGAACTCCATCCACTCTGCTTGGAAAAAAAGTTTTTTTTTAGAACTTATTTAACTTATGCAATATAATATAGGGATAAAATGATTATATTTTTTTCAAAATTATAACCCATTTCGACATATTATATCTAAACGAAGGAAACAAATTATAAGTCAAGTCCGTTGTAATTATATGATAACTATTATGAATGATTTACATTCAGGTATTGATGACCTTTTTTTCAAAGATTCGAAAGCTGGAAGTTTCCTTCTGAAATCTATAAAAACTGTCTTAACGATCTAAGAATCTAAGAATAAATAAGTAAAAAAACCGGTCCAGAACCAACGGGTTCAAACTTCGAACCCCTCTCCCTCTCCCAGCTTTCTAAAGTACATAAACAAACATAATAAACATTAACAATTAAGAGTATAGCCCAGTCGGCTTTTAAAAAATTTCAAATATTGTTTTATACTTTTTCCTATTTTTGGCATTGACCTTGTGGCCTCTGCTGAGTAAACAAGGGAGAAAGAGGAGCAGTGGGAAGGTCGTGTGTGTGTGTGTGTACAATTTCCCCAGCGGAACGCATTGCGTGCCGTTGGCCCATATGAAACTTAATACTCATAGTCCCTGCTTACTCCATGCTAATGATGACTCCTTCTCTATCTTTTTTTAGACCCCTTAAGGCTGGCAATTCACCCTATAATGAGAAATTCTGGGCCGGCCATCGTTATCTAAAGGAACGTCAGGAATTGCATCAGCAACTCAAACCAAACGACCGACGCTATAAAGAGGTACAAATTCTACGCAGACCCAATGGAAAAATGTTCATCTCCCGTACCCTGGAACAAGAGCTAAAGGATGAGAAAGTGGTGTTGGATTTCATGGAGGCGGAGTTGAAAAGGACTGACGAAACTTTAAACCAGCGCCAAAAGCAGGCGATGAGAGAGCGAGCCCAGCTGGATGAGCAGAAGCAGCAAGTGAGAGATTGGCGAACACGTCATCGTCTCCAAGTGGTTGTGGAGGAGGAAGAAGGAGGAAGAAGAGGAGGAGGAAGAGGAGGACGACGATCCTACCCCCCGTGCAGATGATACAAGTAAATATACCGTTGTGCTCAAGCAGCGGGAACATTTTCAAAGCCAATGCCAACGCAGTTGCCTCTACAATAATCCGCACAATCAAAAACCCTGGAAGTTGTATGCCAAGTAAGTTTCCTACTCCCCTCTCCCTCTCTCTCTCTCACTCTGTCACTCTTGCCTTTTCCAGTGTGGCCCATAATCTTAGCTCCGATTTGTTGAACAAAGTGGATTCCGAATTTAATCGCAGTGTGGCCAACATTATCAAAGATTTGGTGGACAACGAAACCCGCCACTAAAACGGACGAGACATTTTGTATTTTTTCTTTTTGTTGTTGAAATTTTAGCGAATTATTAAGGGAGACAGCAGGCGTAAGTGTATACCGGAGCGCTGGACTTGAAACAGGCGCCCCTGCACACATTTGCGTTAATCTAAATTGGAAAATTTTGAATAAAATCATAAAGTCGCATAGATGAGTAACTGATTCCCGCCTGACAGCAGAAAGCTTAGTGTTGCAGACGTTTACTTCTGCGCCAAGCGAGTCTCGATCTGCTTGTGCGACCAGCAGGTGCCGCTCACCGATATGCATGAACTTTGTTGTTGTAACACACTTCAAAGCGAGGCAATTGCACTTGTTGTGTCGAATTTTAACCTTGCGAAGCTCAAACCGAAGCGGACCCCATCTATTGAGTTTCGAGTCACTTTTTTAAGAACTTGATATTTTGTGCATTATCTGGTGAGAGATCTATGTAAACTATCGGGTATTGTTAAAGTTTCCATAAAGAAATGTCAAAGTGGCATTCATTAATCCCCATAAGAAAGTAGACGAAACGAACACAAATATCGAAGAAAGACTGCAAAGAGTTCATATTGTTTTGTGCCTACAATTCCTTGTTTTGTTCCTCGATGTTCTTAAATTAAGTACGAAACATTCTAAAATCTAAAAACGAATTTATTTGATTGAAATTAGAGCAAAAGTACTTGAATCAGAGTAATAAATAGACTAAAAATGCTTACTAAGGAAAATATATTTGCCGAAAACGCGTAGGAGAAAACCTGAACCAGAAAGTGTTTTGACAACAACCCCAATTTAGACCACAAAAAGGCTTATTCCAAACAGTACAACCAAAACAAAAATTGCAATCTTCAGTTTAGTTATGTCAAAGATTGCATTTAGACTTAAAATTTAAATAATATTTGGTTATTATTTTCTTTAACTAAGGCCTGTACTCAGAAGAGATAAAAATTTAGTTCGGCACAATATTTCATATAAATGAGACACCCTTCCTAACTCATTCAGATGCTGTTCAGCAACAGCATTTTTAAGATCTCTAAAAGTTTAAAAAAAGTTTAAAAAAAACACATAAAATTCAGAAAAATGCATCAAATCTTTATTTGAATCGATAGTACGGTCCATATAATTTAATGTTTAAAGATTATTTCATGCAAATTTTGACCGTGACTGCGTCTCAAATGGTCCATCCGCTTAGTCCAATTTTGGCATACTCTTTCCAATATTTCGGCCGGTATCTCACGAATAAATGCTTCAATGTTGTCTTCCAATGCGTCAATTGAAGCGGGCTTGTCTGTATAGACATGAGCTTTAACATAGCCCCACAAAAAATAGTCTAAAGGCGTTAAATCGCACGATCTAGGCGGCCAATTGACCGGTCCCGAACGTGAAATAAAATGTTCACCGAACTCGCCTCTCAATAAGTCCATTGTTGCGCGTGCTGTGTGGCATGTGGCACCGTCTTGTTGAAACCACATGTCATGCAAGTCAAGCTCTTGCATTTTGGGCAAAAAAAAGTTGAATATCATCTCACGGTAGCGCTCACCATTCACAGTTACGTTACGATTCGCATCATCTTTGAAGAAGTACGGTCCAATGATGCCACCAGCCCATAAACCGCACCAAACTGTGACTTTTTCTGGATGCATTGGTAGCTCTTGCAATGCTTCTGGCTGATATTCACTCCAAAATCGACAATTCTGCTTATTTACGTACCCATTGAGCCAAAAATGAGCTTCGTCGCTGAACACAATTTTTCGGTAAAAAAGTGGATCTTCGGCCAACTTTCCAAGAGCCCATTCACCAAAAATTCTACGTTGCGGTAGGTCGTTCGGCTTCAATTCTTGCACCAGCTGTATTTTGAAAGGCTTCACACCTAAATCCTTCCGCAAAATTTTCCACGTTGTTGAGTAACAGAGGCCCAATTGCTGCGAACGGCGACGAATCGATAATTGATGGTCATCATTAACACTGGCCGATACAGCTGCGATATTTTCTTCAGTTCGCACTCTACGTAAGCGTGTTGGTGGTTTAATGTCCAACAATGTAAATTTGGTGCGAAATTTAGTCACAATAGCCCGAATAGCCGCTTCAGTGGGCCGATTAAACTGACCATAAAATGGAAGAAGCGCGCGATGAACTTTCTTAACAGAGCACGCATTTTGATAATAAAATTCAATAATTTGCAAGCGTTGTTCGTTTGTAAGACGATTCATGGTTAAATTATAGACCAAACTGAAGATGTTTGACAGTGAAACAAAACACGAAACGTGCGTGAGCTGTTTAAACCAGTGTTGCCAAAAAGATAATAGCTAAAAAGTCACTCTTTAGTAAACAATGCCAGCAACACTTAGGGGTGGCTGTTTGGGCCGTCGAACGATTGCAGGAACACACATGCGAAATGTTTGAGCAGCAAGAACAGATCACCACTTACATGAAATAAATGAATTTACACGTGTCAGAATGTCGCATCTGCGTTCTTCTCAGTCACAAGAGGCACGAGATAATTTTTCGCAGTCGAGCACACTAACCGCTGGGCCACACCCAACCTAAAATTTAACATTAATTGCTGCACAATGCGAAAAGTACTAAACCATATTCAAATTTTAAGATAAAAACGGTCTAAAATCTTTTTAGAGTGTTGTAATCACGCGGTTGAACTTCTTAAGAAGTGAGGGTAGTTGTCTAACCTACCATCATGGTCTTTGATTAAATCATGGCTTTTCGATCTTCTTAGCCTTATATGATACACGTTCAATACAGAGACCTAGTTTCAAGAGCAAAATTGGTCATAGCCTTAGAATTGAACATAAGTTCACTTATTCTGTTTCAAGATTTTGAATTTATCAGACTTAAAAGATTTTATAATAATTCGAAATGTACTTAACATATCCCGAATCAGTCGAAAATCAAGTAAGGTTTAATTTCTCTTCTTCCAGATAGCTTCTATGTGTGAGATAAACCTTAAATTTATTCGGTTATTTGTTAGTTTATGTGACAGATAGCTCTATGTAGAAGTCCAATGTTCCTGGATTTATCCCTCTGTGCAACTTTATCTTACCATTGACACCGTATGTACTTGATTCATATTCGTATACAATTGCTGGATTTCTTATTTAGAGTGTTTGTCGGAACCAGCCAAAAACTCAGCCTCAAATTTCCAAATTCAAATTAGTGGCCAGTCAAAGTGAATTGTTATGTCATAAATTTTGTTACAATTTCCGCAAACAGTCACAACCGAACAGCTAAACTACCAGGCGAACAGAAATCAACAGTCGGCATTTGACTGCATTTTCTTGTAGCAACTGAATAAAATTAGTGTGGCATACTTTTAGGAGGGTGAGGGAATTGATTTATTGCTTGCTCCCAAAAGCAGGCCATGATAATTGCAATTCGTTGCTGGCATGCAGCGTGCTGCCGATTTCTGTTCGCCTGGTAGTTTAGCTGTTCGGTGGCGACCATTTCCTAGGCAATTGGCGGAAATTGTAACAAAATTTGTACATTGAATTTGAAAGTTGAAAAAAATGCAGAAATTTGTTTTGATTTTGAAATGTAGCTGCCGCTGTAATTGACTTTTGGCTGCATCCCAAAAGCATGCTTCAAAATTTTGCATTTAAACGCTGGCGATTATAATAAATTTTTAAACAGTGTGCAACCAATATGCATTTTAATAACATTAACAGTCGTTTAATAGGGTCTAACTGTCAACACGGAAAAAAAAAAAATTCTTTACAAAGAAGAGGGCCAGAGCCGCACAGAAAGCAAAGCTGATAACTGAACACATGCGAAATCGAACGAGTCAAATCGTTTACATATTTGGGAGTTACCATCACGTCTAACATGTCCTTTAAAACTCATCTTCAGCTAAAACTGCGAGATGCTATCAAGGCTCTCAACTGTACATGGAATACGCTGCAGGGCAAACAAAACATACTGCGAAGTGTGAAATATAGAATGTTTGAAGCCTCTGATCAATCATGCTATATGCTGCACAGGTTTGGGGTTTTGTTAACTATGAAGCTTCATCGATTTTTTAGAATGTTGAAAGAATGTCTCATTTAACAAAACCCTTTCAACGGTTTTTTCTGGATTTTTCATCATAAGGGCGTCAACAGACCGTTACTTTTGGCTTTTCATACTTACCACAATACTCGTATTACTATTTTCCAATAATTTAAATCTGGGCTTTCGACCCTCTATACCCAAACGCTGGGATTTCATTTTTCTTACATAAGGAACATTTTTCAAATGCCTGAAACCCGCTTAGTTTTTGTTGTTGCCAAAATCCCTGCTGTTGAGTCGAACCCAATGCTTTGAAACATGGAGAACACTTGCAGAAGAACATAATGCAAATTTGGAGTTGACTAATCCAAATACGTGGGAGAGATCTCATCGAATAATATTGGAAGGAACTGGAACTGAAATAATCTCTCAGATTAAATGCAGCAAGCTAGGCGCAGCTCGACGAGGATACTTTACAGACAACTAAGCTACTCATTGGGGAAAAACCACTATTTTCACGACAAAAACAGCCTTAGCCTAATATCATTTGTATTCAAAGCTAGATGTGAAATGCTGAACCTACGTTCCCGCCCATATGTCAACGACATGGAAGCCATCTGCACCCTTTGCAATTTAAACGCTAAAGAAGACACGTTTCACTTCATTGCAGTTTGCCCAATTTTACAGAAAATTAGAAAGGTATATTGGAAGCAAGGAGAATTAGGTCAACAACGAGCCATTGAAATTCTAAACGGAGAAAATTGGAATATTCTTTTCAAATTTCTTGTAGAAGCATCAACATATAGAAATCGTATAATGTCTGAAGGTTTTTAGTATAGTCCTAAACCGCCTAGGTAAACAAATTGTATTATATCATATAGTTATCGCAACAGCTGACGGCTTTAAGCCAAAGCTGAGTTATGTCATTTTGTTCAAATCTGTAACCCCACCTTAGTCACAACCTCAGAGCGATTCGGTATCTCGCGATGATCGGGAAATCCGAGCGTAGTACGAGTGTGTGACTATTGGGATTGTAGGGCACCAACTATGTACACTTTGAAACCATATTTTGTGAATAAAATAATGCACTACTACTATAACTACACTAGGTTTAATAATCCAAAAAGGAAGGAAATTAAAAAAAAAAAATTTTTTGTGTATAAAAGAATAATTTAAGTTTTTTTTTTATAAATTTAGTTATGAAAGAATAAATATTTTATCTTTGTTTTTAATTAGTAGATCCACAATTAATTTTTTAAAAAATTTATGTACGATTGAAAGATAATTTTATTAGCTTTAATTTGGTGTACAAAACTTCTTCAAAACTTCCTCAGTTTAAGTAATTGAGATTTACAGTGAAAATTTTGTGAGAGGCTTTGTAATTAGCTGGAAGGTCAGCCAAAATTGCGAACAATTTGGGTGATCTAAATTTATAGCGTCTACTGACAAGGATTGAAAACATAAGTTGACAGACTTAAAGACCAGTGAAACTGTTACAAAATAATGAACCCACAGAGAACTTCCTCATAGTAAAAATTCACAGTTTAGTATATAGTTTGAATAGAGCTGAAGTACAATTTTTGTGGGAAGCCATCATATTAAATGAAGAAATCAGATTTCCATACTCAACTGCTGAGGCATTCCGTACAATCAAATGGGACGCTGATTACAAAGTAAAATCCTTAAGTAAAGGTAAAAATATAATTGAAATTTTACTTGGTCTTCCAAGCAGACCATGGCACCATTCTGTGGACATGGAGGCTAAAGACATAAAAAAGGTTGATGTCAAACTGTACATACTCCAAATCTTTCTTACTCAAGATTAAAGCAATAAATTCAGATATTTGTGAAATGTGTAATATATGTGATACCTTGCACCACTCGCTGTTCGTATGTCCAAGTCATGCTTTAGAAAGACAAAAATATAAAATATTTAAAAAACATAACAGTATTAACAGCATTTTGAAAACAAATGACAGTCAGAGCTATAATGAAATTAGAGATGGGCGGAGAGTAGTTCCATAGGAAATTTATTTGATTTATTTTTCGATAAGAAATTTTAAATTATTAATTAAACATGTGTGTGCTTGCACAAAGGTAATATTGATGGTTTGATTATTAATTAAAAACAAAAAACCTTTTTCCAGTGGCTTTTCATATATAAAACGAAACATGGATGGATTGCCATTTCATTGGCCTTTTTAAACATAGTATAGAAGTATTTAAGTTGGTAAATTGGTTTACAAATCGTATTCCTGGTTGGGCTGGTCCTGGCCGAAATTTAAAAAGAAATCATCACTGGGCTCAGAAAAGTTCAAGTTTTGATTGGTGGCCTCTTCAGTGTCATTTGTTAAATTGGTTTCATCCGAATCCCATCGGAACTGGCTTTCTCTGATTCTTCCAAATTAGTATCCGTTGGACTCGAAAGCCCGCTTATATTAGCTGCGGCGGCATCGGGTTCCACGGAAGCCAGCCAAGTACATCCTGAGTAAAGGAGCTGGAGCTGGAGCAGACCTCCTGCACACTCTGCACATTGGTTTCCAAGGGTAGCAGCTGCTCAAAGTCCATCACGGAGGCATCCATACGATCCACCAAATTATCCAAATTATCTAAGCCATCCTCATCATCCGGATCAAAATGCACTTGTTTGGTGGGACTGGAGTTGATTCCCTGTTCTTCCTGCGAGCGATTTATTAAAATCGAACGTTTTTCAGATGGTGCGTTGACTGTCTCCGCTCCCTTGTTCGTTCCCTTCACCAAGGGGAAGTTCGACATGAATTCTGCAGCCGATTTTATCAAGGGGAATTGCGGCTTTAGGCTCGGTGCAGACAAAGGAATTGAGGCATTCGCCTGCTGCTGCCCTGGCTGACTGGCATCCCCAAGTTGCAACCGGTGCAATTCAGCCTGGAGGTCGGCCATTTCCTTGCGTTTTTCAGCCATAGAGATGATCTTTAGATCACGTTGCTTAGTGGCATGTCTGAGCTTCATCTGCCACTGCTCTTCCATTTGCAGTTTCTCCTGTTCAGTGCTGACCAGTTCCTGCTTAGATGCCTGCAATTGTCGCTGACCCAAACGAAATTCTCGAACTGCAAGGGGCAAATATTAAACGCAACCGACTTCCCATTTCTCTCACTCACCTCTCTTCCGATTCTCCAATGCGGCCAATTGTGCAGCCTCGATCTTTTGGTCTTCCTCCAAAGTCTTGAGTTTCTCCTGGAATTCTGTCTGCTTGCACATCACCTTGTATTTGACAATGTTTTGCATTTTTTTGTCGGACAGCAAACTCTTCAACTTTATCATATCGACATAGCAAGTGTCAGCAATAGCCGAAGCCTCGGCACTCTCTGATATCTTCTCAGCCATGGCCTTAGAAGCCCCTCGCAGTAGCTCTCGATCAATTTGCAAGCCTTCTACATGGGGACGCAGTTCTATGTCAACGGGAAAAATTTACAGTTATTCCATTGGAACAAGGGGTGTGGGAGATCACCTACGATCAGCATAGTCACAGAGATATTTGTGCTCCTTGAGCGCCTCCTCGTATTGCTGCATCAAGGCGCTCAAACTGGGATGGGCTGCACATAATTTAGAAATTTCTTCAAAAACAACTTGGAATTTGTCCATCTTTCAACGGTTATTTTCAACTTAATGAATATTTTCGATAGCGTTGGCGTTGAGTGTTACCATTCTCGATAGACGATGGAAAAGAGAGGGAAGAATTAGAGATGAGCAGACCTGAACAAACACGAAATTAGAGATGGGCGAAAAGTAGTAGTAGTAGTTAATTTATTTGATGAAATGAGACCGGTGCCTCCGGTTCAAAACACTCACTTTCTGCTTCCAAAAAATGAAACTGGAGATAGTGGACATAAATATAAGTATCCTGAAAAGGAAAAGGATGTCGAAGGCTTGTCGGCACTGGTTGAACAGTAGCTGAATTTGTGTTTCAATAATTTTTCAAATGATCAAACAAATTTAAAAGTTCTAAACCAAATTGAAATGAGTTATAAAAAACACCGTGAAAAAATAATTGGCGCGAAGACCTCATTAGAATTGTCATCACAAAATGTTTCCCAATTATAATCATTTGAGTATATCTGATTATAAAATATGTTAAAAATAAATAGTTAAATAAATAATGATTAAATAAACATAATGAAAATTTTTCAATATTTAACGTCATTAAAAGCCAATAAGTATAATGAAGAGTTTTTCCTTAACTATCACGATTTTGATGTAGTGTTTTCTTCTGAGATTTTTTCTCGTGATTCCGCTCATCTGATGTTTAATCATAAATTAAAAAACTTTCGGCGGTCTTGCAGTTGGATTCAGAAACAGCATCAAGTTTAAAAAATAGAATACAGATCTGATAGGACATAATAGCAGCTCAGACAGTAAATTTAAATTGCAATGTAACTGTGATTTCGGTATATTTCGAACCACAGCTGCCGTCTATTACATATATTCACAGTTTTAATAAGTCTTTGGGATCGGTATTGGATCAAACTTTTGTAAATTTCGCTTCTGTTCATAAATGGGAGGTTTATCAGGGACAACTGGGAGGAAGTCATCACTTCCCTCTTATTGTGGAGTTTGAGAACTTGAAACCCAAAATAAACCAATTTTTATCCAAAAAAGTTCTTATGGAAACGGTGGCCAAAATGCAGAATTCTGAAAATATGGGTAATTTGCGCAGTTCCTTACAAATGGCATTAAAGACCACTACTCATATTGTAGACCCGAAAAGAACACCCATATTTTGGTGGAACAATGAATTGTCAAGTCTTTTTGGAATCAGATCGGCTGCTTATCAAAAAGCTCGGAGGTATTCGTGTCCTGAATACTTTCAAGAGCAAATAAAAATTTCTCAAGGCTGTTTCTAGGGCAAAAAAGGTAAAGCAAAATGGACAGTATTAATCAAAACTTTAGTCCCAGGGAAGCTTGATCTTTTATGCGATCCCTGAAGGGGTCGCAGTAGAGAATTTCGAACCAATGGGACAGTTCCAATAATGCAGAATACCTTGAATATTTAAAAAGCGAAATACTGATTTGACAAACATAATAAATTTCCGTTCGATATCACTGATCTCGGTGTTTGCGAAAACACTAAATCTGATGATAAAAGACATTATAGTTGTTATTTTAACAATAACAATACTCTACCACCCAACACTTATGCATATAGAAAAAGAGATCTGCTGCAACTCATATGTTATTTAATATAAATGAACCAAGGAAAATAAAATTAAAGGTTTTTGGCTCTAACTATTGATATCAGCAATGCGTATAACGGTGTCTATCTTAGTATTCTAGACGGTATACTAAGAAAGGAAAGTTTGCCATTACATTTCTGCAGATGGATTAACTTCTTCTTTAAAGACAGAGTAATCAAAATGGGCACTCAGGAAGTGGTTGTAACTGATGGTTTACCCCAAGGCAGTTGTTCATCACCTATATTGTTTAATGTGTATCATTTCACTATATAAGTTGGCAAAGTACATAAGTTTGCTGAAGACGTAAACCACAGAGGTAAATGAAAATTACAAATAAAGGTAGATGCTTTTAAAAGCATTTGTCAAAGCCTAAATCTCTCCTTCAATGGGGGAAATGGGACGATGTCCTCCAATGAGGCTTATAACACAGGATTACAAATTATTAAATTTTGTCTAATCCTCTACAATTTGATGTCAATTCTTATGTAAAATCACGCGCTGAACCCGAATATGGAACTTTTAAATTTCTCGGTAGAAGAGATTTCGAGATAATCCCAAATTACCGTTTTTCTCATTTTTTAAAAAAGACCTCTCACTTAATTTCAAAAATCTCAATTATGAAATAACTCATGAACAAGTTTTGTACACCAAATTAAAGCTAATAAAATTATCTTGCAATCGTTCATACCTCTTTTTATTGTCAAATTTATTTAGTTATTGGTAAAACAACAGCTCTGGCATTAAAATCCCCCATTACAATTGAATTTGGAAACCCTTCAGCAAACTGAAAAAGTTTCCTTCGAAATATACCGAAAACACAGTTACATTGCAATTTAAACTTACTGTCTGAGCTGCTATTATGTCTCTATCAGATCTGTATTCTATTTTTTAAACGCTATTTTTTTCCAGAAACTGAAAGTTCTTTAATTTATGATTAAACATTAGATAAGCGGAATCACGAGAAAAAATCTCAGATAGACACACTACATCAAAATCTTGATAGTTAAGGAAAAACTCTACATTATACTTATGGTCTTTTGTAGGAGATTTTCGAGAACCGCAGAAATAATAAGAGAAGCAGAGGTTGTTCGTTTGAAAATTAGACAAAGAGTGAGAGTGAGTTTATTGTATACAGAAAAAAATGGTGCAGGTCTATTTTTATCTGATTATGTTAATTTTGATTGCACTGAACAAAACTGTATCAGTGGTTTAGTTCCCATCAGCTCTTGTTTCCAAGATATGGCGGCAAAACGGAAAAGTTGAATTTTTGGCACTCACTAAGATTTATGGAGGCCACACTAGGCAAAAATATGAGAGTTTATGAGCTATGTGTGATAAAGTACATATCAATGCATTTTTAAAAATCTAGAGATTTTGATTTTATCGAAAAGTATATTAATTGTTCTATAAAACATTTTTTTATTTATAGCATTTTCATCAAAATAAATCAATTCGTTCAGGCTAGCGCGGTTCTTGGTTTATTATTCTCCATCATAGAAGTAGTAAGAAATGATCTAATTTTTGTGATTTTGCAATTAAACAGTTTATTTGGCAAGTTAGACGAAAGACATATTTAAATTTATGGGAGGAAAACTAGATTGTTAGTAAAAAAAAAGTTTAGGAACTGTGAAAAGGCTACTTGTTTCAAAATAGAATTTATCATCTACATGTAAACATATAACACTTTAGGGCTAATCAAATAGCCTCTTTACAGTTCCTATACAGATTTGGAGTGACAATCTAGTTTTCCTCCCATAAATTTAAATATGTATTTTTGTCTTTAGCAGGCTATAACTCTTATAAACTATACGATTTGAATTCCATAAAAATCACAAATTAGATCATATGTTTCACATATGCTCAGATGGCGAAAATAATTATCAAATAACCGCGTTAGCTTAAACGGGATGATTTATTTTAATAAAAAATGCCATAAATCGAAAGATGTCTGTCTTTAAAAGCAAAATTAGACACTTTCCGCTGAACTTAGAAGCGCCTTTGATTTTTAAAAATGCTTTTGATATGTACTTTATTTCAAATAGCTCATAAACTCACAATTTATGCCCTAGTGTGGCCTCCATAAACTCCCAAAGATCGAAAAGAAAACAAGAGCTGATGGAGCTAAACCGGAACCAGTTTTGGAATCAGTGAGCATAAACTTATCATATTTTTAAATCAATAGGGCTGCACCTCACAAAGTTGGTCATTTTGTTGGCCTGTGTAATCTTTTTTTTTCTTAATTAGCAAGTAGATGCCACAATGTTGTATTGCTTCATCCATATAATTCAACAGCTTTTAATGACTGTATATTATATTGAAAAATTTTCATTATTTTTATTATATCACTATTTATTTAATTATTTATTTTTAACATATTTTATAATCAGATAACTCTGATTATAATTGGGAAACATTTTGTGATGACAATTCTAATAAGGTCTTCGCGCCAATTATTTTTTCACGGCGTTTTTAATAACTCATCTCAATTTGGTTTAGAACTTTTAAATTTGTTTGATCATTTGAAAAATTATTGAAACACAAATTCAGCAACTGTTCAACCAGTGCCGACAAGTCTTCGACATCCTTTTTTTCAGGATACTTATATTTATGTCCACTATCTCCAGCTTCATTTTGTGGAAGCAGAAGGTGAGTCTTTTGAACTGGAGCCTCCGGTCTTCACTTTTATCAAATAAATTTCCTATGGAACTACTTTTCGCCCATCTCTAATTTCTTGTTTGCTCAGGTCTGCTCATCTCTAATTCTTCCCTCTCTTTTCTACTGACGGCACAAGGCACAAATTTTGAGATGGGCAAAGAAATATCGATAAGCCGATGTGCGATACAGGAGAAGTAAAGAAAAATCGTCTATCGAAAATGGTAACACTCAACGCCAACGCTATCGAAAATATTCATTAAGTTGAAAATAACCGTTGAAAGATGGACAAATTCCAAGTTGTTTTTGAAGAAATTTCTAAATTATGTGCAGCCCATCCCAGTTTGAACGCCTTGATGCAGCAATACGAGGAGGCGCTCAAGGAGCACAAATATCTCTGTGACTATGCTGATCGTAGGTGATCTCCCACACCCCTTGTTCCAATGGAATAACTGTAAATTTTTCCCGTTGACATAGAACTGCGTCCCCATGTAGAAGGCTTGCAAATTGATCGAGAGCTACTGCGAGGGGCTTCTAAGGCCATGGCTGAGAAGATATCAGAGAGTGCCGAGGCTTCGGCTATTGCTGACACTTGCTATGTCGATATGATAAAGTTGAAGAGTTTGCTGTCCGACAAAAAAATGCAAAACATTGTCAAATACAAGGTGATGTGCAAGCAGACAGAATTCCAGGAGAAACTCAAGACTTTGGAGGAAGACCAAAAGATCGAGGCTGAACAATTGGCCGCATTGGAGAATCGGAAGAGAGGTGAGTGAGAGAAATGGGAAGTCGGTTGCGTTTAATATTTGCCTCTTGCAGTTCGAGAATTTCGTTTGAGTCAGCGACAATTGCAGGCATCTAAGCAGGAACTGGTTCAAATTGAACAGGAGAAACTGCAAATGGAAGAGCAGTGGCAGATGAAGCTCAGACATGCCACTAAGCAACGTGATCTAAAGATTATCTCTTTGGCTGAAAAACGCAAGGAAATGGCCGACCTCCAGGCTGAATTGCTGCAATTGCGAAACGGAGATGCCAGTCAGCCAGGGCAGCAGCAGGCGAATGCCTCAATTCCTTTGTCTGCACCGAGCCTAAAGCCGCCATTCCCCTTGATAAAATCGGCTGCAGAATTCATTTCGAACTTCCCCTTGGTGAAGGGAACGAACAAAACAGCGGAGGCAGACAACGCACCAGCTGCAAAACGTTCGATTTTAATAAATCGCTCGCAGGAAGAACAGGGAATCAACTCCAGTCCCACCAAACAAGTGCATTTTAATCCCCATGTCCAGTTTCATCAATATGAAGAGACGGATGATGAGGATGGTTCAGATAATTTGGATAATTTGGTGGATCGTATGGATGCCTCCGTGATGGACTTTGAGCAGCTGCTACCCTTGGAAACCAATGTGCAGAGTGTGCAGGAGGTCTGCTCCAGCTCCAGCTCCTTTACTCAGGATGTACTTGGCTTGGCTTCCGTGGAACCCGATGCCGCCGCAGCTAATATAAGCGGGCTTTTGAGTCCAACGGATACTTGTAATTTGGAAGAATCAGAGGAAGCCAGTTCTGATGATTCGGATGAAACCAATTTAACAAATGACACTGAAGAGGCCACCAATCAAAACTTGAACTTTTCTGAGCCCAGTGATGATTTCTTTTTAAATTTCGGCCAGGACCAGCCCAACCAGGAATACGACTTGTAAACCAATTTACCAACCTAAATACTTCTATACTATTTTTAAAAAGGCCAATGAAATGGCAATCCATGTTTCGTTTTATATATGAAAAGCCACTGGAAAAAGGTTTTTTGTTTTTAATTAATAATCAAACCATCAATATTACATTTGTGCAAGCACACACATGTTTAATTAATAATTTAAAATTTCTTATCAAAAAATAAATCAAATAAATTTCCTATGGAACTACTCTTCGCCCATCTCTAACTTCTTGTTTGCTCAGGTCTGCTCATCTCTAATTCTTCCCTTTCTTTTCCACTGACTGTTCGGCAGCGTTCAACGGCACACGGCAAAAATTTTGTTTAAACGCAAATTAAACTACAAATAAACGTTTTAAAAATGGCTTTTGGTGATGTAAAGACCCCACAAGGACTGAAGGAGTTGAACAACTTCCTGGCCGACAACAGCTACATCTCCGGGTAAGCATGCGGCTAATGTGAGGTTATGTGCTGCTATGCCACCTCTGCTGTGACGTCACTCACTCATACTTTCTATTTGCAAAATTTTAGATTCACACCAAGCAAGGCCGATTTGTCTGTGTTCGATGCCCTGGGCAAGGCTCCAGCTGGTGACCACGCTCATGTGGCCCGTTGGTATCGCCACATTGCTTCCTTTGAGGCTGCCGAACGTTCGTCGTGGACGGGCACTCCATTGCCTCAGTTGGCTGGTGCCAAGCCAACAGTTGCTGCCGCTGCTCCTGCCAAGGCAGCTGCTGCCGATGATGATGATGTGGATCTCTTTGCTTCCGATGATGAAGAGGATGAGGAAGCTGAGCGCATCAAGCAGGAGCGTGTGGCTGCATATGCTGCCAAGAAATCAAAGAAACCCGCCCTTATTGCCAAATCCTCAGTGCTGCTCGATGTCAAACCCTGGGATGATGAGACTGACATGAAGGAAATGGAGAATAATGTTCGCACCATTGAAATGGACGGTTTGCTGTGGGGTGCCTCCAAATTGGTTCCCGTGGGCTATGGCATCAACAAGCTGCAAATTATGTGCGTCATTGAGGATGATAAGGTGTCGATTGATTTGCTGCAGGAGAAAATTGAGGAGTTTGAGGACTTTGTACAGTCTGTTGATATTGCTGCCTTCAACAAGATCTAAGATGGCAGATCTTAAGTTAAAATATTTTGAAATAAATCAAGGCAAGATCAAGCATTTGTAAAAAAAAGTTGAGTAAAATTTTATTTCATGCAAATCAGGAGAAAACTATCTGACCTTAGGGTTGGGTTTGGTTAGGGTTTTTAGAAACTGCACAGGTTACTTTGAACATATTTCGGGGTTTTAAGAGGACTAAAGCTAAGGTCACAAATTTTGATACGAAATTTGGCAGAATAACCACGATTGTAGGTTTAATAGGACTTAAAACTAAAACTATGGTTCCATACGTAAATAATTTAATCAATTACAGCCGGCATTTTCATAAAAATGAATAAATTGTTTGTCTTTGGGACCTTAGGGGGTAATCGAGTTTTTTTGTTTAATTTTTTATGCTTTTTAATGTTATTTCCAAACAGCGGTACCGATTTCAGAAAACTATATGTGTATACGGGGGTGTATTAGAAATCGCTAAAGACTTTGAATTAAAAAGTAGTTCAGAGCCTTTTCTCAGAAGTCATTCAAGCTATGAACTTTAAATCTGGCTGAAGGTCGGTAGTATGGAGTTGGACATTTTTTTTAGGCTGTGATTTGGAAAATGGTCTGTACATTTAACATATGGGTTACTTTCAGAAACAGTCCACCAAGACCAAAAAAGAATCTGCTAAAAACCCCTATGTTCACTCATCCTTTTTATCCTTGATTAATTACTTTTTAAATTTCATCTAGCTCAACATCTAGTTCAATAGCAATCGAATGACAGTCCACTTCAGCATCAGAGTCGCTGTCTATGTCTGGGAATATGTTAGTGCAGCTTAATTTAAAACTAGGTAAACCCCGGTTTTATTGAGAAAGATGCTGGATAGAAGAAATCTGTCTTTGGAAAACATCTGTAATATTACTGAGTCAAGAGTTTTTTCGAGCATGGGATCGTCTGACCGTTAATAATAATTGTTGCGTGCTTCAAAATCGATTTCCCCAAAACAACCTATTGGTATTACATACTGGCCTGTTCCGAATTTCGAGTCGATTTTCGTGTAAACGTTAAAATTTACAGTCGAATTTAATAACGTTGTATAGAAAGTGAGAATTATAGCTACGGCTACTAGATCAGGTATAACAAAACTCAGAATTGTTTGAGCAGCTGAAACCGACTGCTTCATCCTAAGTGCTTTCAATTCGAGAGACAAGCACGATGGAATCTAGTATCCACAGATTGGCTTGTCACTTACATTTACGTTCATACAACTTGCACTCAAAATACGTACGTTTACACGAAAATCGACTCGGAATTCGGAACAGGGCCCATAGTAATAGTAATAGTGGGTATTTGGACAAGGATGACAATATTGCACTTAAAGCGACTTGGAAAATTTCTAGACGAGACAAATCCAATTCTAGGATTCCTGCAAATAACTTCTCATTTGAAAATGCCCTCCTTGCTGTGTGCTGCCATCGTTGGAGTTTCCATTTCCATTCTGCTTTGGCTTATCCACATGCAGGCCCAGGTCCTTCCACAACCTCTTTTCAATATTTTGTTTTCTAACCTTTAAAATGTAAAATTGGTTATACAGCCCCAAAGGGCCAAGTCAAGCTTCTCTCAATCTCTGGCGTGTGTGTTTAGAATTTTTCGCACAAGAGCAAGGGACCTTTAGTTGAACGCCGAATCCGAACGGCAAAGTTTGACAAGCGTTTCTCGTGGCTAGTTACTTCACACAGCTGGCTCCAATAGCTGGTGAAGGTGACCGGATGTGTTAAAGCTATTTTCTAAAGAAAGAAAAAACTTTTTATTAGATGTTCCGAGGCGGGATCGAACCCACGACATCAAAATGTATCCACACGTAGAGTAGACATATGCCGAATTGTAAGCTTTCAGGTTTTGGCTTGAATAAAGGTGAACAAAAATTTGTTGATTAATGTTTTTTAATTTTTGTGTCAATTTCATTTCTCTTCTCTGTGCTCACTGCATGCTTCTTAAGCTGCTGAAAAATCCAACTTGAAATTGCACGGGCATTCCGGTTGTTTTCATTCCATACATTAAGGAGCGTTGCATGGCTGATCTCAAACTTAATAGCAAATATCAAGAGAATGTGCGCAAACCCGCAAAAAGCAATTATAACCACGGTTGCCACTCGAGAAAGAAAAAATGCACCAAAAAATGTAAAAAAAAAACCATTTTTATAAAAAAAGAGCCAAAAATTTTTTTTTACTTTTTCATGTTATATTTTCAAAACATCTTTTTGACAATAACGTAAAATAGCGCAATCTTCTCATTTCTTAAGTGTTCTTAAACTTAAAAATAAAATAAAATTTTTCATGTATTTATTTATTTTTTAACATTATGAAAACAAAACAGTCAATATTCAATATACTGATATTATATGTATAAATCACACTCTGAGATCAGTTGCTTTCCTATATTTGGTCTTTGACAGACCACACATAATTTGGCTCTGTACTCGTACACAGTTCCTTGCCATAGCATTATATTTGATACTGAATCAAATTCGAGTTTATTTCTCAATTTGGTTTTTATCAAACTGATGGTAACAAATTTACGCTCTCCCGAAGCAGAACTGTGTGGAAGGGACAATATATTATATTTCTTAAAAATTCTACTAATTCCTTAAACACTTCAATATTAACCCCGTTTTTTACTTTTGCCACTTCCTCCCAAAATAAAGATATCTCCTCTTCTTTTTTAAACTTAGCTTCAGTTAAATTTAACATGGCCCATTGAGAAATAATTTCATCTGGATCCGATTCACATAAGTACTCAAAGTTTTTAATTAGTGGCATTATATCGGTTTCTTCGCTAGAAATTACGTTGGCTGGTGTGGATTAAAGCATTATTTGCAGAACCAATGCTCCAAGTAAAACTCTCGTACCGTTTCCTTTGCTTTTAAAGTTTGGGATTTCTCCATACACCGGCTATCCATATTAAGATTTAATCCCTCGGCAAAATCAAGCGCCGGCTTTATTTAAAACCGCTCCAGAGAATACTCTTTCAGTACGAACTGGCAATCAAAGAGGCGGCTAAAATAACTGGCCGCGCACCACTTTGGGAAGGTTGCAGACTTAAAGTCAGTCTCCAGGCGCCACAGCGCCTATTGGCTTGGGGGCCGTCTTTAAGCTCCTTCAAAAGCCAAGAAATTTCGCTCTGGACATCTGTTCGATGCTTTTTCCCTTTTAATAATTTTATAACAATTTCGAGAATAATAAGCCAAATTTGAGCGGCTTCTCGTCATTACCTTGGCGCCGGCGTGCCACTATATTCCTCGATTGACAGCTCGACTTACAAATGCAAATAATTAGCATAAGATCAACGGAAAAAAGATCTATTTTTCTTTGTTTTAACCACAAAATCGTATTGTATCAACTTTAAACGAAGCATAATTTCGAAATTCAGATGTTAAAGGCGGCAACACTGTAATTCTAGCGACTGGTCAATATTGCTACTTTTACTAGCTATTAGCAAAATTATTTGAAATTACATTTTAAGTAATTCTAGTCTTATATAAAGGAAAGGTAAGAGAATACGTTCTGATTGAAACTCCGTATTTAAATCATTAATAATTGTAAGAATATATTTTAAAACGTAGAAATAACTTTTAACTTCAGGTTTAATCATTAAATTGACTATTTCTTTTGGCTTAATATTGTTGACTTCTACGGTTTTACCTAAGAAAAAAATTTGAAGAGCATTTTAGTGCTCAAGCATTCGCCCAATAACTTTTTCTAAGGCCAGCCATCTTTTCATTGCTATTCCCAAAATTTTGTGTGGTTTTACTTTGCAGTATTCTTGGAACTCTTTTAATTCCTTATGGCAAGTGTATTTCAAATAAAACAAGTTTGTGTCCCCGCTTAGCTTGGTTTTAAGGCTATTTAAACTTCCAGCCATAGTGTTTGCGCCGTCAGTTGCAAGACCAATTACATTTTTTAGTTAGGGGTATGCCATTTGTTAAAAGAAATGATTTTACTGCCTTATAAATCGACTCTGCATCACATTTTTTGAACTCAATCAGTGTTAAAAATGTGTCTTTTATCATACCTGTTAGAGCGTGAAAATAGCGTGCCACTAACACAAGGGCCTTTCGGTTTGCCACATCAGTTGTTTCGTCGACAATTAGGAAAAACTTCGAGATTTTTATTTCAGTTACAATGCGTTTTATTGATTTCTTGCCAAGTTCCTTGGACATTTGTGTTGCCTTGGTTCGCCCACATTTGATGTCCATATGCACGTCCATCATTATTTCGTAGCCAGCGATAATGATCAAGCCACTCCGACCGAAATTTGCTGTGGGCGGATACAGCAACTCTAAGACAAAAATTTAATTATGCGACAGGCGCTATAAAATACTTTTGTTCAAACTCACTTTTTGTTTTCCACCTGAGAACTAGTGTTTGTGGTCTCAGCGTCTGTGTAAGAAGACTCAGTGCAAGTTTTCTCTTTTTTTTTGTAAAAAACCTGAACGTATAATCAACATATAAGGCATATGTTGTGCTGGTGCTTAAACTCTTTTAACTTACTTAAGTTTTTTTCAGTGTTGACAGGGAAAAAATATCCAGATCTACATTAGGTGCGGAATAATGTTCAAACTTTTTCGCTTAAGCCAATTATAAGCAAAAAGAGCCAAATCCAATAAAAAAGTGCCAGTGCACCAAGAGGAAAAAACACCAGTTTTGGTGCAAAAACACCAAGTGTGGCAACCGTGATTATAACACAAAGAAAAATACACTTTAAGATCAAACTCTACATATTAACTTTTTGTCAGAAATTGTCACAAAGTTATTTTATACTCCACAATTCACGGCACTTTGGTTAGGTTTTTTCTATATAAGGACATAAACCGGTAAGCAGAAACAACATTTTACAAGAACAACACACAAAATGTTTCAGTATTCATATTCTACATACCTTTGCCTAAATTTTCCATATTTTACATTCCATTTCTAAATTGGCACAAGCTTGGCACACAACAAGCAGCTGGCCTAACACTTCACTTTGCAGCCCTGCTAAAAATCCAGGGCTGCACTGATATCAAAATGATTAAAATCACGATTTGTTTCCATACAAGTTTTGAATTTATGCCGCTCAAACTGAAATCTGGCGCAATGTGCATTGGGATTTCACATACTTTTGGAGTGACCAAGATATTTTCAAGCGATGAGCTGACTTCACATCTGACTTGGTACATTTGAGTCTTCCATACTGGGAGTCGAACCCAGGATCTTTGGCACTGACAGAACACGAATGGAATGACGTCATCCTGGCGCACAGCAACATCACATTTTTTCTAGCTACGTCTAATACTACGTTTATGCCATGAAATTTAAGATTTCTTTAACTTAGAAAATCAATTTTGATCCTTTTTATGCAGCATTTGTAAATTCACAAAATAACAAGCGCACATATGAGAAAACAAAAGATCTGGCAACACCAAAGGAACGTATTCATAGTCAACTTTCGTGGGTAAGTCGAATTCATGAAATACGGGGGTGACACAGAAATCACTAGCGATTTTCGTATAAATGCTTGTATTTTATATTAAAACTGCTCGAATTTATATGTGAAGAGGCACCAAAAAGCACGCCTGCTAGATCACTTTTTTCTTAAGGTACAATGGTTTGGCTCGGCTTGGATGGGTTTAGAACCAGTTTGCATTCCTGATATAAATTTATTTGCATATAAATGCAAATTTACAAAACAAATGTTCAAACTTTTTTATTAAAAATTTAAAAAAATGTAGAAAATATTTTTCGGAACATTTCTCTCTTATGCTTTCATATTCAGTTTGCTGCTCAAGTCTTTTGTCGGCAAAAGCTTTTGAGCACGAAAGCTTTGCATGAACAAAATAGCTCAGCTTCAGTCCATATCAGTTTAGTTTCACGCTGAAAGCGTAAACCTAAGGTTCTCGTTTTAACATCAATATAAATAAATATTTGCGTACTCGAACAAAATAAATAATTTCGGTTACTAATGGCTGCTAACAAATTGTGCTGCACTTTGGCGTTTGGTGCTCTCTTCTGCCTGGGCTTGGTGGCTTTGATTCAAGCGCAAGGTGAGTCAATATTTGTGTGCGTGTGAGCTGGTGTGTGGAATATATAGAACAGCAACAGGCGGATTCTGTCATACTTGTCATTTTTTAAAATGTGAAATGAACATACCTGATTCGTGCATTTCATTAATATTAATTAGCAAAAATTTTTGGTGGCTTTTGTTCTGGTTAAGAAAATGTGTGGCGTTTTTTCACTTTTTTGTTGACCTCAACATGCCTATCCGTCCACTTCCGATTTCATTATACCGCGGAAAATAATTAAATAAATTAAACTGCTTAAGTAGTCAATCATTTGCTTAATTAAGCAATCGAAGCTAGTTGGTAACCATTTGCTTTCCGTTCCAGAGAAGGATGTAAGCGGCGAGTATTTCCCCAAAATTAAATCAAATCTATTGTTCAGTTAGTTATAAACAAATTCCAGTTTCGTGATGGGATGCGACATTTTTTTCCAATGACGTAGTGCGTATGTGTTATCTCTGATTTTGGGTTATTCCGCAAATAAATTAACGTTATAATAATTCTAAATTAAAAAGATCAATAGATCAACTCAATGTTTTAATTCGAAGATTTGTTTGAAATCAACAAACACTATTCAAATTGCGACCTAAATTCGTTAGTTTGGTTCATTGAACCTCTAAATGGGCTTATGTAGGTGGTAGAATGTTTAAGAACTTGAAGCATTTCAAAAATGGTTCGAGCATGCCCACTTGTCTTTGAGTTCATCAGTTCTGTCAAATCTAGAATAAAGTATAATAATTTTTTGGGTAAACCTAGTTTCTGACATTCATTCACATAATCGGAATAAAAGAGGTGGTCAATCGATGACTATAAGGATATTAAAACAAGACAGACTTTATGTCCACTTACTTTTTGTTGGGAACTGCACCTTTTTCCTTGGTGGTTTCACAAAACACTTTACATGCACAAAATGTTAATATGACACCCGCTGCTCACGGTTCAAGAAAAAGCGGGATTACACTACTTTTGTCAAAGAATGGGTCAAGCCCGGTACATTTAAATCGATTTTCGGACCTCAAAACGACAAAACGGAATAAAGTAGTTTTCAGCATTCCCAAAACAATTTATTGAATAATTAATAATTGTTAAAATCAAAAACTTTTATTTTAATTTTAAATGGGCGTTATATGGGCTTGTTCATTCCAATTGCTGTTATCTTTTGAAATTCAAAAAGGCAACAACATTTGTGGAAAGATGGCAAAAGAGACTGTTGTTTTTTTGGTCAGCTTATTGAGCCTAATTTTTGATAACAAGTGTTCCTTACGGCTCGGCTGTTAATTCTTATCAAGAATATGGGATAAAAAAAGGATTGGCTTAGTTGATATCGCATAAAGCAAATCCAGTAAATCATCAGTGGTATTCCTGAAAGTTGATTTGCTTTCGTGAAAGCAAAAGCAAAGCAGTTGGTGGAACGAACCTGATTTCATTTTGATTTGCTTTCATACAATTTACACACGTATACAATTTGACAGATCCAAAGAGGAAGGGCAGAATAAAATTGTGGAAGAATTTGTAACTTCGAACTTTCTAGGAGAGCTGTGCAGATAAGTAACCATGAACATCTTTGACCAAGTCAAGCAGTTCTCTAAGAGAACTGTCACACTAAAACGAAAGCAAATCGAAATCAGCTTCGAAGCTGATTTTACGAAATCAATTAGTATGACCTTAATTTCCTTGCATTTTCTGGGCACACTGCTCATTTTGTATGGAGCAACTGTCATCAGCTGTTTCAAGAAATCAAATCGAAAGCAAATCAAGAGCAAATCACTTCCACGAATACCACTACCATATTGCTCTCTTTTTGGTTTTGTAATTCGAAATAATTTTTAATTTAAATCAACGCCAACTATTATTAAATGAATATGATAGTAGGCAACACTGCGTTTGAGTTATTCCCACATACTTTAAAGCCTATATGCGCACTCTAAAACTCGACTTTTATATCTTTGTAAGTTTTACGCATATTATGCACCAAAAAGCATCAGCATAATGGGGTGAGACCATGGCCTTATAAATGTCATACTCAGAAGGTCCAATCTAGAGTACACGTTTGATATATTACACTAGTTTACAGCATTTCCGATCCTTACCAGTTGGCAGTCATTTCAGATGTAAGTCCCCTTGCTGAGCCGTTTTCGAGAAATCGCGGAAAAGCAAGTTTTTTGATTGGGGAAAAAGTAACTTTAGAAAAATGTGTATATCTTCAGTATCGGTTCATTCATTATGAAAAGGTGTTCAAAGATATTTGGACAGTGCATTTTCAGACCCTTACTTGTACCAAAATTTATCCGCTGGGGAAGCGTATAAAAAGCTGAAACCTGCAAACTTTAATAAATTCATGGAGCGATCACTATTTATCTTTGTCCTTCGTCCCTGTAAGGCAAACTTGCTAAATTGAATGGCATTTGCTCAGGTCGGAAAAAGACATTCATTAAGGATAACCTGAGGCGGTGATCGAGGGAGAGAAAGGTATTCCGCGGAAAACCTAAGGTCTGGAAGGATTCTACTGCGTCAGAGTAGCCTGCCAAGCGTTGGGGACTGCCCAGCGTGAGGAGAACTACAAACTGAGGCAAATATGCCTTTTAATCAGGAAGAAGGAAGGAAGAGAAGGAGAAGCAACGGGTACGACTCCCGAAAAATGGAGAGGCGCTGTCCAGGCGGGACTCAGATGAAAACGCCTGGGCTGATACCACCACCATACCATGCGGCCAATAAGAGAGTTGTCGCAGTAGAAGCAGATTAAATTGAAGAAATTATTGAAATAAAAAGTAGAGTGCCCGTGTGGCACCGCTGCAACAAAAGACGCACTTTCGCTGTTGCATAAAATTTTAATATTCAAAACGCAAAATCTTATACAAATCATTCAAATAAAAAAGTTCACAAAAATGTTTTTTTGCCGGCGCAAGATGTTTTAAATAAACATTGCATTATTTTTTGCTGAAGCAAACATTTTTTATTGTAAATTAAAAATAAAAACTAAGTAAATCAAAATAATATTAATTCAATTGTTAACATCTGCAAGAAAATTATCCTCTGGATATTCCTTTAAATTCGGTCCACTATCCGGAGTTGAAAAATATGTAAAAATACGATTTGTTTGCCATAATGAACATTTATGTTCAAATAATTAAACAGTACAGATAAAGAGAAGTACAATTTTTTTTCCCTCTGCAATATGTTCAAAGATATTTGAACAGTCCATTAAACCTCATCTCAGGCGCACAAAAAAAAACCTAAAAAATAAGCAAACCCCGAAGGGACAGTTAGAATAAGGCATTTCTCTGCTTGGGGCCAAAATAGTAGGGTAAAGTTGGCTTACCTCCTCCGCGGGCCAAGCCAAGCTTCTCTCAATCTCTGGGCGTGGGTGCCTGCATTCGCACGAAAGGGACCGGACGGACCAGGGAAAAGCTTTTTCATGGCTATTTCTACACAGCTGCGCCAATGCTGGGTGAAGGAATATTGTAACTAGTTTCTAGAGAGAAAAAAACTTTTATTATTAGATGTTCAGAGGCGGCATTGAACCAACGACCTCCCGCCCACAGTCCAGCACACTAACCACTGGGCCACAGTCGGCCACACCAAAATAAAGCGTTTTTAGGTAAGTCTTTGAAGGTAATTTTAAGTTGCAATTTTCACCACGAACAAAATTGTGGAAAATTTATTTTACTGCTGGTCACCAAAGATTTATCTGTTAATTAAAAAAATACAACGCCACATAATTCATTAAGTAAAAAATGGAAGGTTTCCAAGTTCATGCCAATTGACTTGGTTTAAATGTTTTATCGTTCGTCGTAGGAGGCATAGTTAACATTCAAACTATTCTATTTAAGGGCTTATATGACCTGACAAATTTATTTTGTACCTGGTTTAGTTTTTTTGTGATTGACTTAGGTTGAAAAATGAGTGCAAGGCGTCAAATTGAATGCAAGGGTCGTTGATGATATACAAAAGCGACGTTTGTCCTATAAAACCAATTTTATCTTTAAGTTTTAAGAACTTTACCCTATAAAATTCGTAAATTAAATGTTTCGACTAATTTTTGGTATATTCGGTTCGGCTCACGAGCACGAATTTGCGGTACGGTTTAGTTAAGAACCTGTTTGCATCTTTGTCATTTTTTTTCATTTTAAATAAGTTGAAGGTTCGTTTTTTTTGGATTTCTCGAAAATGTTACATCTAAAATCAAAACTCTAAAATTTCCTGAAGATCATTTGGTAGTCTCGAAAATGATGTTCGCATCGGAAAACTCGGTGCATTTTCCTCGATAAAAACATAATCCAGCTTTAAATTTTTGGTCCGATTTTCTTCGATTTGTTATGAAAAAAGAGAATATTTATGCCTTCTATTCTCTCTGAAATTCTCCAAACTAAATCAGTTGAATGTAGTAGTTGAATGATGACTGGTTTGATTCAGTGGTTTACACAGTATTTGAACCGCCGGTTCGCTTCATTGCATGGTTTTTGGGGCTTACTCGGTTACCTCGGTTACGGTTCGGTTCGGTTTGCTCTTTAATAATTTTTATAGACTAAAGAAATATCACAAAGTGAGTGTTTTAGTGACCTTTTTGATTGAAAATCGTAGAACTTTTTTAGGCAGGCTCTAGGTCATTAAGTTATGGATATTGTCCATAACTCTTCTAAAACAAGACACGCACAACACAACAAAGGAGGCTGGTTGACACTGTCACTGCCTCAAGAAATATGTTTTTGATAAAAGTATTCAGATCAGGGACCGTAAATAATGATTATTTTTTTTTTGATTTGGTGGTTTTTGTGGCTGGGTCTGGCTAGAATTTGGCTGGGAAATGGGTGGGATCTGGTTGGACTCTGAGTGGAATCTGGATGGGATCTGGGTGGGACCTGGGTGGGTCGGGCCGTATCTAGGTGGTATCTGGGCAGGATCAGGACGGGATCTGGGTGGGATCTCATAGGGATCTGAAAGGGATCTCGAAGGGATCTGGTTGAGATGGGATCTGGATGGGATCTGGGTAGGATCTGGGTCTGATCTAGGCGGGATCTGGTGGGATTTGGAAGGGTCTGGTTGGGATGGGATGTGGTTGGGATCTGCAAGGGATCTGGGTCATATCTGCAAGGATCTGGGTGGGATCTGGTTACGATTGGTTGGTCTGGGTGGATTCTCGGTGGGATCTGGGTGGCATTTGCAAGGGTTCTGCGGAGATCTGGTGGGGTCTTCATGGGATCTGGGTGGTATCTGGGTGGGATCTGGAAGGGTGTGGGCGAGATCTGTGTGGGTCTGGGTAGGATCTGGGCAGTATTGCCTGAGATCAGGGTAGAATCTGAGTGGGATCTCAAAGCTTGGTTAGATCTGGGTGGGATTTGGAGTTTCTAGATTTCTATTGACCGTAAATTTTCTTTTTCGAAAGGCCCTTGGTGATTTTACTATTGAGAGAGATTGTTATCTGAAAATAAGCTCAAATTCAAACATAGTTTCACAGAAGAGCGCTAACCACTAACCACAAATTTTTTTTTATAACCGTAACCGTATAGCCTTTATTTGCATAACCGGTTATCAGTACCGAAACCAAAATATGGGTTTATTTCTTTCTACTAGTAAAAATTATTTTCGTACAATGAACATTTTACATACATATGAATTTATTTACTAAATTTGGCTGCTTATTTATATGCAATGCCATGGGCACTTTCATGGATGCATTTATGTAAGGTTGGAGGTATAAGCAGTGTCGTGCGAGAACTTGACCACTACATGCTATAGCGACCAAAAACGCATCGGAAGATTAGAATTAGCACATGAAACCAGGCAATTTTCTTAGCCACAGCCAGCTCCATGGACGCGTAGCAACTCGCCAGGCATGTTAGTTTAATACGGATTTAAAAGTTTCAGCAGCAGCGATGGGAGCAACGGAAGTTACCTCAGTAAACCGGAGGAGACACTACCATAATTGGCTGTGGAGACGCAAAGGCTTAGTGCTGTTTGTCCGTAAGCTAGGGCGGCTACGGAGGTTTGGACTCGAATGGAATATATACATTGAGTAAATGACCTACCAGCCATTAAAACTTTAGAAGCATACCGAAAAAATCCTGAGCTATGTATGAAATTAAATGGGCTCTGACAAATTTGTCAGCATCTGAGAAACTAGCCTTAATAATAAAAAAAAAACCATGCTAGCTATTTAAATACATAGCTACTTTACCAACCACTTCTAGCTATTTTTTAATGCCGATCTAGCTTGCTAAGACCCGCAAAAAGTTGGCAAACACTGTACATAGACAGAACAGATCAGGTTGCTTGTAAATAATTATTAACATTGTGCGCGATGACAAGGGCTAAATCATAACTTTACTGGGAACTATTTTTTTGTGATATAGAAAAAACATGGAAATAAAAAACAAAGGAGCGTACGCATATTTAGTAATCAAGATTATTTGTCGATCCGCCAAAGGAATGATGAAGATCGGATGAGCAATAGTCGAGTTATAAGTAAAACAAGCAATTATGATAGGGGGTAAACTGGCCGCAAGGATGAGCATCTTTTAAATAAAATATAGTAGTAGTCTATTATTATTTTTCAAATCCGAATAGTTTTTAAATAAAATCAACGCCGACTATTTATAAATTAGTCAAAGAGATGATAATACGTAGACAACACAGCGTATGCAAACTTTAAGAGCCAAACGAGCCATTTAAAACTCGCTTTTTATACCCTTGGAGAGGGTATATTAAAATTGTCCCGATGTTTGTAACGCACAGAAGGAAGCATCTCCGACCACATAAAGTATATATATTCTTGATCAGCATGACAAGCTGAGTTTATATAGCCCTGTACGTCTAGCCGTCAGTTTTAATGCTATCTTAACCAAACTTTGCATTAAGCCTTTTGGTACAAATACGCTGCACATTTGTCGGAACCGGCCGGATCGGATGACTATAGGATATAGCTGCCATAGGAACGAACTTACCAAAAAGTAGTTTTAGTAAGAAAAATTTTTTGTTTTCAATGCTGTCGCTCTAAAACCTCGTATTTATGAGTTTTCTATGCTATCACATAACTCCACCAAGATTTATGAAAATCGGCCAACTATATAGTATAGCTGCCATACAAAATATAGGTTTGAAAAAAAGTCTTAGTATAAAAAACTTTTTTGTTTTCAATGCTATCGCTCCCAAACGTGTTTCTGATCAATATTTTGTGCTACCACACAATTCTGTCAAGTTTGATCCAAATCGGATGACTATAGCATATAGCTGCCATAGGAACGATCGGTCGAAAAAGTTGTTTTAGTGAGAAAAACTTTTTTGTTGTCCATGGTAGCGTCTTTATACTTTTCAGTTATGAATATTATCTGCTTCAACATAATTTCTGAGAGTTTGATAAAAATCGGATGAAAAAAAAACTGGCATATATCATGCTCCGAGGGTATATAAACTTCGGTCGAGGCGAAGTTAGTATACACCAAAAAGCATCAGATAGGGGGTGAGAACATGACCGTAAAAATTTCATACTCAGCAGGTCCAATCTAATATACATATATGTAGCAGTGGAAGAGGGCTATTAGTTCAATTATAATTTAATCTTTTCTATAAAAATATATAGTAAGAGCACAAACTTTTTTTCACTCTAGGTCAGCTCAAACTGATGCCGCTTTATTTAGACAATTTTTCAATGCTTCACCATACAGCTTCGGTACTTCACCCTTGCATCCATAACCACCCAGTGTATGTATAGCTCCATAATCATAACAATCTATCACTCCATCACCATTACAATCCTGCCGAAATCGTTTCATGTAGTTCTGTATCACATCACTTGCACAGAACACATCCTTGGTGCAGTAAGCATAAGCTGTAAGCGCATAAAGACGCATTAGGAATTACTATTTAACCATTCACAATCTCATCTTACCCTCATCATCATTGGTATCAACAAATCCTGCTTGTGTCAATTTGCCGCCATGTTCCCAATAGGGTTTGGTTATGTCAAACGGTCCGCAGGCAGTTCCCTGACAACCTTTGGTCAGATTGCAGCCACTAACCGTCTCGCAAAGGCATTCCAGACAGGTCAAACTAACAATCTTAACATCAACAGAAGTCAAGCAGAAATGGGCCAGGCCACAAAACAATAAAAAATTTATAAACAAATGAGAAAGCATTTGTATAGCTCAGTTGGAACGAACATCTACAACTGAGTTAATTTTTTGATGGGAAACCATTAAGAGAGTGAGCTGGGGGAAAAAATGTGTATACTTAGCCAATACACAAACCAGACTAAAGCTTTGCTTGGCAAGAGAAAAATCAGGTTTTAAATGATAAAGCAGTTAATAAATATAAAGACAGTTTCTGTTCTAAGGGCTTGCGCTACAAAAATGTAACCGACTGATTTCTTGAACAGAAAAAAAAACAAATCATCCAAGATGCAAACCACGCAAAAGCTTTAGAACATCCGGGTTGGATCTGCATAAGACTTTTTGTTGAATAACACAATCTCACAAAACCGCAGGTTTTTATTGTAAGCCTAAAACAGATTTTTTTCTGATTTATTGGTGGTCCTAAATTAAATACGACAAACTTTTACCGTTTAAACAAGCCTGTCTTTATTTTAAGCCTCCTAATTTTTGATTAGCCTCATCACTAGGCTATTTTTTTATACTCTGTACCGAAGGTACATAGAGTATATTAAGTTTGTGCAAGAAGTATGTAACAGAGAAGGAATCATGTCCGACCCAATAAAGTATTTATATTCTTGATCAGCATCAACAGCCGAGTCGTAAAATATAGCTGTCCGTCTGTCCGTCGTTCGTCCGTATGAACAAACAGAGCTCAAAGATGATAAGAGATAGATGTTTGACATGTATGGGATATAATCTTCTTATACGTGCAGGCAGATCAAGTTTATTTTCAATTTTTGCCATGCCCCTTCCCGCCCCCGGAATTTGGAAAAATCGGCATATCTCCCACAGTTTTGTAGATAGATGATTCGTACCTTCAGAGATATTTAGTCTTTAGTATGTATCCACTTTAACACTAATTAAAGTGCTTTCTGAGCAGCTGTAATTATAACAGTATCACCCCAATACAGGGAATTAAAAATTTGAGCCGAGCATTGAAGAAAATACGGCCAGAATGTCAACATGAAAAAAATTTTGTCACGTACAAACTCAGAAATGAAGACTCCTACCCCACCTGCCGTATAGCCCAGATTACAATTTGTTTTCGTCGATGACGCTTCGTCTTTTTGTCTTCACGTCTTTTGAAATTCTCCAAAATTATATCGATTTTGAATCCCATCAGACAATTTACAGAAGATGGGGAACACTACGATGGAGAATACTTAAAATAATTGGTAAAATTTTATATATTCAAAACAAATGGCCGTGTTCTTTTAAAAATGGAAAAAGGCGATCATGAAGTTGTGCAACAAGGTATGTAACAGCCAGAAGAAGCACCTCCGAACTGGAAGGTATGTGTATTCTTGATCAGCATCAACAGCCGAGTCGATTTAGCCATGTCCTCCGGTCTGTCTTCTGTTGAACGCGTCGATCTCAGAGGAGTGTAGCGGATAGAGCCACAATTTTGGCATGTATGTAGGTGTATACTTTGTACCCGCATCGAGTTTGTATTCAGATTTGGTAAAATTCCTCCCCTCCTCCACTTTTAACTGCGAAAAACTGTCTTTCTCTCTGTATGAACGCGTTGATCTCAGAGACTATAAGAGGTAGAGCACCAATTTTTGCCCCCCCATGTGTGAAGGTGTAAATCGTACCCAAATCAAGTTGGTTTCAGATTTGAAAATTCCACCCCTCCTCCATCTTTTAGCGAGCGAAAAACTGTC
>JAEIFU010000888.1:0-91774 GCA_018904235.1 Lordiphosa stackelbergi
AAAAACATTGAGAAAAAGGCACACAAAAAGAACAGCCACAAGCAAAAAGTGATCGTATATAAAAAGAAAACAAGCCTGATGCCGTCAATCAATTTTCACGCTTCTGTTTGATATTTTTAATTCAGATATACGAGAAAAATGGTTCATTTTCTGTTTAATAAAGAATATAATGGCTTAAAAACACCAATTTCGAACTTTTAGATGGGTTATACAACCCCCCAAAATTTTCGAAATGTCAAAATATCACTTTTTTTCAATATGAAATAAAAAAAACCCAAAATTTTATTTTTAAAAATAGTGATGAACCCAAAAGAAAATACGCGAAAATTTTACAGAACGAAACAAAAAAAAATGATTTTAGCGGGTTATGTTCGAAAAACAAAACTATGATCACAACCCCCACTCCTCCCCTACTGTTTGCAAAATACCACTTCTGCGCGCCATTCGGAAAAGACATGGATATACGAAACTGTAGATTGGTCAAAATAGTCACTGCTATGATGCTGTCAGAAAAGTCTCAAGTTTTTGCGTAATTGGCTGTCCTTATTTGAGGATCATGATATACCCTTTGACCTTCAATGCATCGGATATTTTTTGTTTATTGGAAAGATGTTCATGCAGTAGAGGGTTAAATTAATTTACTTTTAAAACAAAAGAAAACCATTTAAATACATTTTTTTCAGCGTTTATTTTGCGAGCATCAAAATGTTCTTAAATCATACCCAAGCCGTTCATAAAGTGAGCACAATATGTTCATAATATGACACCCGCCCGGTTCAAAAAGAGGGATTACTCTACTTTTGTTAACGAATGGGTTTGATTTCGGTAGATTTAGAACGAATTTTTTTCTGAGTCCCTCACTAGTGCTGACAATTCCGGCCATTTTAAATGTTTGCTGAACTTTTGCTAGCTATTTTGCTTTCACGTGTTTCTGGTCATCTTCGATTTTTGACTATCCAAAAAAATGAAATCAAACAACACTCTGGATATGCCGTAGCCGCCCAATTTCACCGAACTGGCCCCCTTTGACTTTCTTCTGTTTTCAAACCTCATGAAACGCTACGATTGAGGAGATAAAGACAGCATCGAAGGACAAGGTCATAAAAATATAATTTTTTTTAAGTGCTTCGAGGATTGGAAGAAACGTGGGTATAAATGTATTATATCCCAGGGGGGATCCAAGGGGGATTATTTTTGAAAACACACAAAATTCGCAATAATTTTTGAACAAACCTCGTATTTTTTGAGGTTGGAGATGTATCCTTGTATCCGTTACAAACATCAGACCATATTCTCGCACTTTATGAGTTGAAAGAAATACACAGAAAGAAACCGCAGATGTCATTCCTAACACTCCATATAATTGGTTTTCCAATTTAGATTATGTTTATTTTATATATATTTTATACGTATAAATAAAAACAATAGAAGAATGTATATAGGGTGGGGCAGTCGAGCTACATATATCCAGGAGTCAACATGTTTTAAATCTCCTGCACTGGCAGAGTGTTTTCTATCTGCTAGCAGTGTCCTCCGCAGGTGGAGCTGCGTTTGTGGTTGGAATCTCCTTCGCCTCTTCGTAGCGTGCCAGTTTGGCTTCCTGATCGGCCAGCAGCTCGAGTAAATCTTCCTGATCTTTTTGCATGGCCATTAGCGACTCCTGCGCCATATCGGAACGTTGCTTCTCTGTGACCAGCTGTTGCCGGAGAGTCTCCAGCTCCTTGGTAAGGCGTATATTCTCCGCAAAGTACATGTTGGCCTGATAGCGTGCGGCATTCAACTCCTCCTCATTCGCTGGAGCCGATTCTTGCGTGACCGGTGAATTGGTGCTGTTGCTGCTGGTGGCCCCCAGCTGGGCCTTGAGCAGGGTATGCTGATCGGCCATCTGAGCACGCAGCGACTGCTCTTCACTCAGTTTCTCTTTTAGGTCGCTGTTCTCTTGCTCCAGATCTTTAGATGATTGCTGGAGCGCCTGTATCTGGGCATCCATGCCACGAATGATGCCTTTGTATTGCGAGACCAAAGCCGAGGCCTCTGAGCTCAATGTCAACTCGGTCAGCTCGATGCCATCAATGTCAAATCCACTAACCAGTTTGGCTATCAAGGCCTCCAATCCCTTATAGAGTTTGCAGTACTCGTAGTCCAGCAAGAGTTCTCCAGCCGATTTGGCTCGGATTTGCGCCTGCTTGCAGGCTCGACTATAGGCCTCATGACGTGACACTTCGGCCAATTTGCTGCAGAAAGTCTCCTGGCCAATGCGCTTGATGATCAGCTGGCTTATGTCCTCGCGTCGCTGATTCGGCAAGGAGTTGTCGTTGAATTGGATGCACAGACCCATGAGAAAGGCGCACATGCCCTGGACCAAGAACTCGCGCTCATCATGCTCATTGGAGCAAAGCTGGGCCGTCAGATAGGCCATCGTGCCCTGCGTCTCTAGCAGAGCCTTTACAGCGCCCGGACAATGCGCCAACCAGAGGCTTAGAAGCATGAGCAGACCTACTTTGCTTTGCAGACGATAGCGCTCCTGCTGCATGAGATTGGTGCACTGTTCCAGGAGTGTAATGGGTCGATGGCCGCCCGGAGTTGCCAATAGAACACGCAACAGCTCCTCTTTGAGGGCCACATTCTCTACCAGTGTGTGCATGAGAGCCACAGCCGAGAACCAATTGGCCAACGGATCTGTGGAGAACAAGCCAGTGCAGAGGAGCTGTCCCGTGGACAGAGAACTCACTTCCGAAGCACTAGATGGAAGCAGGGTCTGCACTACGGCTCGCTGTCCCTCCGAGTTGCGGAAGAGGAAGCATTCGAAGCAATACAAGACGGCGCAGCGCAGGGCCAATAGTTGCTTCTCATTGATCATGGACATGAGCAGCACCACTATGGCTGGTCGGGGTGGATTGCTGGGCGCCATCACACGGCTCAGTTCATCCTGATTGTCGCGTTCCCCGCGTACCACCTCGGCCACCGCATTGATGGTCTCAGTCAGGATATCCGCCGGCACGCCACTGCTCATCAGAATCTCGCAGAGAGCCTGCAGAAGCTGCGACTTTTGCATTACGCGCTGACAGGCGGTGACCACCTGCTGCGGATTGCTGGGTGTGACCAAAGCTCGCACCACCTGCAGCAGGCAATGGAAATTCGACACCTTCTGAGGTGACCAGCCCGTCTCCTCCACATCTTGCGACAGCACGAACATGGGTGCCAAACGCTGGATATAGCTGCCCTCCTTGAAGAACTGCTGATTACTTGAATTGTTCTTGAGCAGATTCAGCAACAAAATAAGGCAATCCTCCACCACAATGCCACCGTCGGAGCAACCCTCCTCGCGTACAATGTCAAACAGGCGGTCGAAGGCATTCTCAAAGGCCACTATCTTCTGTATATTGGAGTTGCCTTTGGTCAGTTCGATCAGCAGCAGCAGCACATCATTTCTGATCACTTCGCGACTGTCGGTCAGCAAGTCCATTAGCTTGGACACACCCATCGGACTAACCAGGACCAGATCCTGCAGTTCCCTGGTTTTGTTCGCTATCAGTGAGGTGATCAACTGAATTGCCGCCCTTCGCACCCGAAAGTCATACTCCTCCAAATAACCCATGACCATGGTCACATTTTCCGGCGTCTTGATGAACATCTCCGTAAATTGTTCGCCCACATTGACCGACACCTGGGGATTGTCCGCCTCCTCGTCGAACTCCTCGCTGGTCACAATATTGCACAACGTGTCCAAAGCATAGCTAATTATCTCCGCATCCTGGCCATCGTTCTGCAGCACTTGCACCAGCGGTGGCATACCCTGGGCGCCCACCTCAATGCGATACTTGCGCGACAAAGCCTTCAGGGCCCGGCAAGCATCGCGACGATCCTCCAGTAGGGTGGACGAGTAGACCCGATCCACTAGCTTCTCAACCGTCTCGGCTGCGCTGGGTTGCTGGCCCGGCTCGGTGCCGCCTAAGACGGTCTTGATGCCACTCTTTAGGAATTCCATGCAGTTTTATGTTTATTTATTTTGCTAATTTGCGGGCACAGATGGGATGCAGCGGACACGTCGCCAGTAACAGCCCAGGCAATGAATGTTTATTTGCTAAATATTAAATAACAACACATAGAAACAACACGCACACACGCGCGCACTACTCCTGTGCGTGTAAGGGAAATTTATCGAAATCAGCCAGTGTAACCCGATTTCGAAATTAGGTCACACTTAGAACGTGTGCCATCAGGTCACACTGGCTGTTTTTAGTGATTGCCTGCGCTTTTGTTTATGTTTATTAACAAAATTGGTGAATGAAATGTTTAATCTCGCTGTGTCCATTATGTGAGCTATCCGGCTAGCAACGCCTCAACGACAACATGAATGCAGAGCGGCGGTGTGGCCTGCTCTTAACCCTGCCCCTGTTCCTGTGGCTGTGCTCCACCTTTGTGGCTCAGGTGCAGTTCGTCCAAGCAGTGTGTCCCAAGAAGTGCAGCTGCAAGAACATTTCGGAGAACATACACACGCTGCGTGTGCGTTGCGATGACCAGCACATAATCAGTTGGAAGGAATTAAGCTTTGGCGACGATGTAATGCATAGCGTTGTCAGCATGTAAGTGGCCCGTGGAGTGGGCAAGGGAGGGGAGCCAAAGGTGTAATTCTTTTTTTGTATTTTGTAGCAATGCCAGCAAGAATGCCATTGCACAAATCAACAAGTATGATTTCAAGAACTTTACGGAACTGAGACGTTTGGATTTATCCTCGAATCTATTGACTGAACTGGACAAAGACACATTTGATGATAGTCTGGCCAATATTGAGCGTCTTAAGCTGGCCAACAATTCGATAAGTCACATCTATGAGGGAGCATTTGGTCATATGCACAAGTTAAGGCAGCTGTAAGCCATTTTTATATGGGATTTTCTGGAAATTCGTTTCTGATTTGTGGTTTTTTCTTTTTTTGATTTAGTGATCTATCAAGCAATCCCTTGGCCTGCGACTGTGGCCTCATCTGGCTGATAGCCTGGTCCAATGCCAAAGATGTACGCCTGCAGCCAGCTCCCAAATGTGAGTCGCCAGTAAATTTTCGGGGCATGCCGGTAAAAAAACTGAAAGTGGGCATCGACTTCCATTGCGAATCGTTGCTGCAGCCGCTGCTGGAGCTGGTGCCCAGCCAAAATCAGGTGGCCTTTGAGGGTGACGAGCTACAGTTGAAATGTTATGCCCCCCGTGTGGCTGTGGGCGTGCCCCGGGAGTCTGAGGATTTGCCCACGCGCGCCTATGTCTTTTGGGGCTGGTCGGATAGGATACGAGGCAAAAACTCCACCGAGGACATTATCTACAGGGATCCTACAAAAGTGTTTAGTGATGTGAACTTGGAAACGCGTCACTCTACTGACTCGGGGATATTAAAATCCATACTGCGCATCCCGCACCTCACCCAGAATCACACGGGAATGTGGGACTGCACACTGCGTTCGCAGCAGGCGAATCTTTCGCAGTCCATAGTGCTGCATGTGGTGGCCAAGGGCACGTTGTACTGTGACGCTCAGGTGGTGCATACGAACAAGGGCACCTACCATTGGCCCAGGACCATGCGGGGCGAGACAGTGCTGCAGGAGTGCGTGGAAGAGCCCACCGATGTGGCGCAACATCGCCGAGCGTCCTACGAATGCAGCTTAGAGGGTCAATGGCTGAATCTGAACACGGAGAGCTGTGTGTATGTGAGCGAGACCACCAGGATCCTGGAGCAATTCGCCAAGGTGAATCTGACGCTGACAAAGGGGCAGAATGCCTTGGAGATAGCACGCCGCTTGCACAATTTCACCCAAATGCAGACGCAAATGCACAAGTTGCGAGATCCCATGGATGTGGAGTACATAGCGCGCACCCTGATCAAGTACCTGGACCAAGGGGAAGTGCCGCAGCAGCAGGAGATATGCGAGCTAATGATGGACATAGTCTCGCAGCTAATGAATTTGCCCGCCAACTTGTTCCAAGAGGCCCAACTGAAGCAGGGCACGGGTTGGAAGCTGCTGCAAGTGGTGGAAGCGGCGGCTAAAAGAATGCAACTACACGAGCAGCCTGACAGCAGCTCTGCCTCGTGGAGGGTTCATTTACAAAGGAACATTTTCGTAGAGTTCTTCAACATCAGCTTGGATTCGTTTACCAGTTTGAGCTGCGTTTGGCTGGAGGAACGGCCCAGCTTAAGGGGCTTGCAATGCAACAGCTCCAATGACACCATACCCATGTACGAACTGGGCGACATAGATGCAGCCATTCAATTGCCCTATCAAATGCTCAGCAATGTGTCCAACGCTGCGTCCCGGCAACTGAGCCTGATGTTCGCCCTGCACAGAAACGCCAAACTGCTACCCCAATTGGGGGGCGAGCACAATGAGACACTCTCCTCGGCTGTGATTGCTGCTTTGGGCTACAACAGCGAGGGTGAAGCCGTCATTCTGACCAATCCACAGCAGCAGCAGCAGCAGGAGGAGCTGTCCTCACCCTCGGAGGATGTGTATCAGCAAAGAGTTACCATAATGCTGCGTGCTCATCCCTATCACGATGTGTTGAGTGCTCCCCAGCCCGCCTGGTGGGATGCTGAACGAAAACAGTGGAATCCTGAGGTATGCCAGCAGCATTACCAACACCGCACCTTGGTCATGTTCAGTTGCACGCGCTTGGGCTACTTTGGCCTGCTGCAGCGCCGTTCCCATCTCAATGACTTTCGCAGCGAACAGGCCGGAGCCCGCTTTCAACATCCCCCCTGGCCATCTATGCGGGTTGTGGGCTCATCTTTGCCTGTTCGGCCTTTAATATGGTCACCTTTGTGGTGTTTGGTCACTCCATACGTATCAACAGGGTACAGCGCCACGCCTTGGTTAACACTTGGCTGGCTCTGGCCTCACTTTCGCTGACCTTTGTGCTGGGCATCTATCAGACCGTCAGCCAGAAGCAGTGCCGCCTCTTCGGCCTGGTCATGCATTACCTCAGTCTGTGCGTGCTGCTGTGGGTGTGTGTCAGCCTAAGTAGCATGTACAAGCGCCTGACCAAGGCCAGAATGAGTAGCTGCAGCAGCCAGGAGGCGGCCGCCTTGGATCCTGCACAGCGTGAGCGGCAAAGGAAACCCATACTGGGCATCTATCTGGTGGGCTGGGGCATAGCGCTGCTCATCTGTGGCATCAGCAGTGCTGTCAATCTGTCTGAATATGCTGCCTACAGCTTCTGCTTTCTGCACAACTCCACCACTTTGAATGCTGTGCTCGTGCCCGCCGGAATACTTCTCATTTTCTGTGGGATTCTGGCCCTGTGCATTTACTACCAGCTCAGCCAGCAGGCGGTGAATGTGTTGCAGCAGAAGCAGCCTCAGTATACGGACAATCATACCCAGGCCACGGAGCACATAGACCTGGATTGGCTGGATGCCAATGGCAGTGCCCGCAAGGAGGCCACCAGCAGCTTGCAGCAGCTGGAGCAGCAGCAGCAGCGAGAGCATCTGCCACAGCAGGAGCAGTTTAGCACCTTGAGTAATCCATTGAGCAGTATTGTAGACGACTTCGAGCGCTCCAATATGTCGCACCTGAGGGGGCATCTGATATTCCTGATCTTGTACGCCAGTGCCTGGTTGTCCGCGGCCAGCTATGTGTATACCAGGGAGGAGCTGTACATAATGACCTGGCTCATCTCGGGCACTTGTTTGGGTCTCTTCCTGTTGATCTTCTACAATCTCAGCCGCAATGATGCGCGCCAAGCCTGGTCGCAGCAACAGCACAGGCGGCCCACCCAGCTGATAAGCTACAACAACGCTCACCTAGGTGGCTCACCTCATGCGGGAGTTGGCACCGCCTTGATAAGCCATTCCATAGTGGCCTACAAAGCCAACCCCACAGCGGGCGGCGGCAGTTTGTATGAGGCGAACAACTCGGCGGGCTCGCGCTCGAATAGTCAGTGCTCCCGTAGCATGCGCAGCCAGACGCGCAGTCACACACGGAGTCAGCAGGAACAGCAGCTGTTGAATGGCGGCGGCGGAGTGACCATCATCACCAATAACACGCATAACCAGCAGCAGGGAGGCGTGTCCGCGACACCCGCTCACAGTCTCAACGCTCTGCTGCACACCAACTCCAGTCACGACCTCATCCCCTCAGCCGACATATTCTACAATCCCAATCAGATCAATGTGGCACGCAAGTTCTTCAAGAAGCAAAAACGTCTGGCCAAACGGAACAACTTCGAGCTGCAGCGGCAGACCCTGCCCCAGCAGCAGCTCCAAATGCACCTGCAGAGTCATCAGAGTCTGAGCGATGCCAGCTCAGAGCAGCTGTACAGCCGCCATCACAATGCCATGACCCTGCTGGCCGGTGGCAGTAAGGTGAATAATACCAATCTGCACTACAAATCGGCGGCGCCGCCGGCCACCGTGCAGCTGCCCAGCAAGGAGAACGGCTTGCGCTTTGTGCCTACGAAGATCAGGCAAGCCAACATCTATACCAACATCCCAGAGACCCTGACGCCACAGCATGAGGTAATCAAACTGAGAAGCAATGCCCGCACACACACTCCCTCACTGCTGGACGAGACGCTGCACGAACAGGACGATGACGACGACGACGAGGGTGAGGATGAGCATCTGCACGAGGAAGAAGCTGATGCTGATGACGCCAGTTCACTGGATGAACATGCTCCGCTGTATGCCAACACCTTGCAAGCAACCAGTTGTCTCTTCCCGGCTGTGCCAGTCAGCTCCACGCCCGTTAAGCAGCCCAGTTTAGAGGCCATGAACAGTCTGGGTTTGCCCGAGGAGCCGTTGTTGCCCAAGCATGAAATCTATGTGTCCAGCTCTCTACAGGTGACTACCAGCAATAGCATACGGCTGGATGAGGATTTCCCCAGCGTACTCATTCGCTTCAGCCAACAACAGCAGTCCAAGTCGCTGAACAACATCAGCGAGATGCTGGGCACAGCCACCCAGCCGTTGGAAGAGGAGCAGCTGGAAGGGTCTGGCCAATCGGAGCCTTTGCCCCCGGTATTGCTGCAGGAGCAACAGCGACTGGTGTACTCCTGTTCGAGCAGCAATCTGAGCCAACTAAAAGCAGCCTCCGTGCCGGATCACCGCGACGCTGATGACACTCGCCTCCTCTCTGCCAGTCCCACCAACGAGAGTGATCTTAACTATCAGAACTCGGAGATCAGCATACGCAGTCATGGACTATATGCGCCACAAGCCGACAACGATCTCAATCTCACGCTCACGGACGATTTCCGTTGCTATCAGTCGTCCAATGCCAGCGATGCGGATGTTGATGTGCTCCAAGAGTTCGACGATGAGTTTGTGGGAGCCAATGGCGCTGGAGGTGGTCCGGAAACTGACCAGGATAATCCGCATGATGACCAGGATACGTCTATTGATGAACTGTACGAGGCCATCAAGTGTCGCAGTCCGCTGCGCGGTAAGGAAAGAGAAAGAGAGAGGGAGTCCTTAAGCACAAGTGCAAGGGAGAAGGCAGCTGTGGAAGAACCCGCGAAGAGCAACAACAACATCATCCACCATCACCACCACCAACACGACAATCTCAATGAAACTGTCGAGGACGACAGCAGCCAGAGCAGTGTGATTTCATACATCGATCCTAGAGCCAGCAACGATCCTCGTCACTATCCTAGTTAGCTATCCATTTAGTAACCTAGCTGTAGATTCTAGTATGTATATAGACAATAGTTTCATATTCATTCACCCGCCGCCGTGCTTGGCCGGATACATCCAAGTGCCAATGCCAAAGTATTCCTCATTGTCATAAGCTTCAAGTATCGTATCGGTCACACAAATCCAGTGAAACGAGAATTTGTTTTGGTTTGGAGCCTAGAGTTGGGTTCTATACCGTTTTTATACCAGATATATTCCGCTCCAATTCCCCCTGAAAATGTAAGTTAAATTTCCTGAAGAGAATTTGAATTGACACAATTTACTTGACCCAACTCTAGTTAAATGGAATCTTGCATCAGGCATCGCTATTTATTACAACTTTCATGTGGAAAGTACTCTCTTATGTCATACGAAATCTGTTAACTTGGTATTTTGTATCATGATGAAAATGACCCCTCCCAGTACACATTAGCTATTTACTATGACTTAGTATTATTATTTTAATACTTCATTTTTTTATGTGTTTTGTTTTGTGAAATTTGTTTCATGAGATTATTTTATTTTTCAACCTTGAACAAAGAAAAAAAAAAAGAAAAATTACTTTAATCATCGAAAACTCGTGTCATTTATTAAAAAATGTTTTTAAACTTGAGAACAACCATATTGTTGGAGAGTTCTTGTCCAGATACCAAAAAGATTCGACAGCTCTCAGAAAAATATAGCAAAACTACACAAACGCACAAAGAAAGTCCTTTATATGATGACTCTACGTTTATAGTTACAACTCCGCCGATCAAACAGGGGAGTAACTCACATGATATGGACACAAGTGCGGTCAGGGATCTACTATCTATCTATCAAAATGAAAACATGCTTGTAAAAACGATGTAGGCAACGTTTGATTTCAAGATTTCCGTTAGGCAAACATGCCCCAACACAGGAATATTGCTTGATTTTTATTGGGGCATTGATGAAGGTTTCTTTGGTTGTACAATAGCTCGCTCATAGTTCGCTCATGGAGCGAAGCGCAACAGAAACAAACGAAACCGAAAGAGACAGAAGGAAGGTGCAAACCAAATGTGACCATGAAATGGAATGAGAAGACATATAGTGAATGCTCATAAACTTAGCGCACTTAAATCCCCCATCGGCAGTTTGGTTCAGAAGGGACGGGCTTTGATTTAAAATTTTCGGTCCGGGTCGAAACGGGATGGGACTTGTTCGTTATTAAGTTAAGATTCGGTATTCGGGATGTTCTTTTCCCTTCCCCTTCTCTTATTCTATCTAAGGTTGGAAAGTACTCAGGCAAGTAATATAAATTATTTCGTTTTGGAATTTTTCCGCAATTCAATGACACGTGTGTCACAGTAAATTGGTTTAAAACATTCTATATACATATCAAGCCCTAACCGCTAAAATAACGTAAGCGCCAAAAAGAAAATTTTACAGGAGAGAGTTTTTTCTACTTTTTTTCGATCTGGCACGTACAACGTACAGGGTTTGTCCGTACTGTAATTTGTTTATTAGAGGTAAGTTTAACAATGTTCAGTCAAACAATAAATATTAAGAGTAATTTACATAAGAATTAAGCTAATAGCGAACTCTGACCCGGTGGGACAAATTTATTGGCAATGCCAGCTATGGTCCAACTCACAGCATAAGTGGTCAGAGTACGTACTAGCCATTGCATGAGGGTATTAGTTGAGGAGTGACATCAAGGAGTTCTTTACGTCTAATGGAGAGCTATCTATGGAAAATAGGTGATAGTACTCATTGTAAACAAGGCACAGGCAACGGAAGGGGTCTCGATGAGCATAGTTCGTTAGGCGGGGCGGTAGATAGATGGGTATATAGTGTCGAGTTGCTCTAGGTGGCACTGACAAATTAATTAGGCTTAGGAGAGCAATTGAGTCAATCTCACCGGCCAGATGCTTTTGGATGAAAACTACCGCATGGCAGATTCTTCTGGATTTAAGTGATGGGAGGTCTATTAGGCGCAATCTCTGTTCATAGGGCGGTAGGTGGATGGTGGTGTCCCAGTTTAAGCCACGAAGGGCAAAAATCAAAAACTGTTTTTGAACTGATTCGATTTGATCTTGGTACTGTTGGTAATGCGGGGACCAGAGGCAAGAGCAATATTCCAGGTTAGGTCTTACCAGTGAGGTGTAAAGGAGTTTGGTGGTGTAGGGGTCATCGAATTCTTTGGACCATCTCTTAATAAATCCAAGGGCGCTCTTAGCCTTGTTGCAAATCACAGAGATGTGACTGTTAAAGCTCAAATTGGGCTCAAATAATATGCCCAAATCATCGACCTTGAATATGCGATCTAACGGTTCTCCATGAATGGTGTACTCGAAGAAATACGGCTTAGTTCTGTGGAAAGTCATAATATTGCACTTAGCAATATTAAGGGGAAGACGATTCAGGCGGCACCAAGCACTCAGAGCATTTAAGTCACTTTGTAATAGAAGTGGAGAAACTGGATCGTCAAATGACGCACATAGCTTGAGATCATCAGCGTACATAAGTGCTATTGAATGGGAAAGAACTTGCGGAATGTCATTAATGAAAAGGTTGAATAACAACGGGCCGAGATGACTGCCCTGTGGGACTCCAGAGGAAACGTGAACGATTTCAGATACAGCAGACTTAAAACGCACACGTTGGGACCGATTGGAAAGATAAGATTTGACCCAGCGGAGGAAGTTGGAGTAATAGGACTGATTTTATTCCGCCGCGACTGTACTTCGAAGCGTGCGCGCACCGACTGGATTAGGTAGAGGGCGTCCCTAGCTAACGAACGATCGGCTGGTCAGTTGTCTCCGAGCACCTGGAGAGTCAGGACAAGCAGTTTCGCGCGACGTGATTTTGTGAGTGGTGCAAGCCGGCAAGAGTTACGCGATTAAATTCTGTGTGAAATTCGCTAAATCTGCGACAGAGACGTTTGATATGATCAAGCAGCCTTACCTAGATGTTACTTTAGCAAGAAGTGCTGTGTTTCGGTAGCACCAGGTCTTTTTAGAGGGCCGGGAAGAGTTCGCCGATGAAGACCGTTCTGGAAGACCTTCGACTTTGACAAACACCGACAATGTGACTCGTGTACGTAAAGTTTTGAACTCCGACCGTCGACTAAGTATTCGTTTAAATGCACAGATGTTAAATTTATTGAAATCTGTGATTCATGACATTGTGACGGAGCATTTGAACATGCGCAAGGTGTGCGCGAAGATGGTCCCAAAAGTGAACTTGAAAAGTGACTTCTTGTGAACAGCTACCTGACCAATTCCGGCATCCCAACGCTTCCGCAGCCTCCCTACAGCCCAGATGTGGCCCCGGCCTTTTTTTGTTTCCTCGCCTGAATGAAAGGCAAGCATTTTGAGACGACAGAGGGGATCCAAGCAGCATGCACTGCGGCTCTCAAGGCTATTCCGGAGAATGCCTTCCGTAACGCCTTCAATGCATGGAAATCAGTCCTATTACTTTCCGGACAAACCCTGTATGTAGTTCGCATTATACATATTTCGTAAAAATAAATACATTTTTAAGTTGCTTTTGGGCAAAGTTTACTTTTTTATGGCGCTTCCGTTATTTTCGGTATAACACTTAGGGAGAGCTGAATTTGAAATGTGGCGCTTTCGTTATTTCAAATCACATTGTTTCATTTATTTAAAAAACAAGGACGTAAGTTAAAGTCGGCTCTAACCGTCTTCGATATACCCTTCATTCATGAGAAAAAATGTTTAATAGCGTTCCTGAGTGGAAACATCCGAAAACTTACATTTTAATAAAGAGTTAAGAGTTAATACTCTGCTATTTTGTATCCGATCTAAGTGATGAAATTTCAGGGACTATATTTGTTGCAAATATAAATTTAAGTTTCAAATTTGAATTCGACATCTTAAAAAATGTGGGAGTTATTCATCATTTTTTATTGTGGGAGCGATAAATTTGAAACAAACTTGCTCTGCGTGCAGACAATAGGAGTCTACATTTCAAATTTGGTTGCTCTAGCTCTTCTAGTCTCTGAGATCTAGGTGTTCATTCGGACAGACGGAAAGACGAAAAGGCTACATCGACTCGGCTGTTAATGCTGATCAATAATATATAGGTACTTTATGTTGTCGGAAATGATTCCTTCTGCCTATTACATACATTTGCACCACTTTAGTATACCCTTTTTACTCTGCAAGTAACGGGTATAGAAAGTCTTACATAGAAATATTTAAAAATGAGAAAACATATTTTATCTTCTTCATCTGTTTCATTTAGCGAATTTTTGGAAAAAAACAAGAGCATTGGACTCAAGATGAGCACAAACGTAACCAAAAACAGTGCAAGAACTTCAGAACTACAGAAGGCAGCAAAGGCTCGCCGAAACGCGTTGGAGGACAGCTGAGTTCAAATATGTTTTAACTGCAGCAAAAGATGACGGCCCAAAATAACCCCAGCGGAAGAACATAGAACCAACGAAACGGCCCATATCAAAATCAACATTCAACTGGAAATATTTGATTGATTTTTTATAAGGTTATGAGCGGATCCTTACATTTTGGGACTTCGGAGGAATAGCGAACCCTATTTGGATTGAAAAGGAAGGGAAGCACTATTACTTACAAGCGCCGCTCTAATCTCCAAATGATTAGAGACATCCCTGTACAACAAACTTCAAGGTCCAACTATTACTAAAACCGACTTGGTTAATTTAGGTCATTCATCAATCGAACCCTGGACCTTCTGCACTTAACGAACAACGAATAGAATCGTGGGCTAGCACATTCCGCCATTACCTACTTATGAAGCTACACTTCTAAATTACTTATAATTTCTGTGTTGTGGTTGAGTTGAGTACAACTTTACTTAGTTCAAAAACTCTTTTTATACTCTGTACCAAGGATCTGCCAGAGAGCCTGTTTTTTTTTTTTTTGACTGCATCCATACTCGCTTTTAATGCGAATGCGGTGTTACTGACACTCGAAACTTTACTGTCGAGTCAGACATACACTCTTTCTGTTATTGGTATTTTTGCGACTGAGTCTCTCGGATGAACTCATCCATGATACAACTAGGACAGGTAGGGCACTCAGCTTGGTCCACAAAGCGCACGTATGATTTTTTGTTTTGCCGCCGGGATTTTTAAGACAATTTAATTAAATATCATTTTATTCAATTCTGCACAATAACACTTAAGCTGAAAAAAGAAAAACAATAGGCAAAAAATAGAACAAAAAAAGAATACAAATACAAGAATAAGGCTAACTAATTTTGTTCTTCACAACGCGTTAATTTCAGCTTTTAGTTACTTTTCTGGGGGGTCAACCTGGGTATAGGTACTGAAAGTAAAAATTTAATTAATTAATATATTAAACTCATAATTTGTAATTTCAATACGAATTTGTTATGGCCTTACCTTCTTTCAAATTTGTATATCTTTTGTTAGTATTTACACTTTTACAATGATTTACTTATTTAATATTGTTAAAGGCTCAACTTGCCTCTGTCCCGCACAAGTTGAAGTGATTTTGACGGCAGTACAAAACAAAACGAGTATGCAAACACACGAAGGAACAATATAGCGGAATTAGCGAGATCAGACTATTGGAGCGTGCCTTTCACTCTTCCTTATACAAACGGGTTCCTCCCGACTGAACCATTGTGACGACGTGAAGAATTTTAGTAGAGATGGAATCTCATCTGTGCTGCATGCCTACCGATGAGGCAGTGACCCGTTAGGGCCCCAATCAGAATTGATATGTTTCTCTACTTTGGCGCAGAAGACTGTTGGTTCGTTTTTGGTTGAACGTTGGCCACGTGAGTTTAGCTACGGCGCAAACCGGAAGGTTGTTCCATCGTTCTGTAGCCAGGCGCCACGTTTAATTCCTTGTAAGTAGTTTAAATGAGGCTAAGGGCATCCCTATCAAGCTCTTATCTGGGAGGAGCTGAGTGGTAGTGCCCTGTTTTGCCAGTTTGTCGGCTGACTCGTTTCCCTCAATGTTGCGGTGTCCAGGCACCCAGATGAGATGGATACGGAGATGCTGAGCAATCGCATTTAAGGATCTACGGCATTCCGTGAGTGTTTTGGCGTTATTGTTGTGCGAGTCAAGAGCCCTTAGAGCTGCTTGACTATCAGAGTAAATGTACCACATCGGTACCACATTTGAAAGCACCCATAAATATAGCCCGAGCTGCGTTTTCAGTTTTGCCAACGAAACATTGGCATTTGTTTAGTGAATAACTTTGTTGTTTTTGATCGGATATGTTGCGATTTTCAGAACAGATAGATTTACAGCCAAAGATAAAATATGCTAAGCCACGATGTTTTAACTTTAAAATTGGGGCTCTGAACGTTTTTTTGCGGTTTAAGGGAGGAGGGGGGGGGAAATTTTGCAAATCTGAAACAAACTCCATCAGGGTACGGTATACACCTATGTTCATTCAAAAATTTGGGTCTCTATATCTTATAGTCTTTGAGATCGACGCGTTCATACAGACAGACGGACGGACGGATGGACGGACATGGCTAAGTCGACTCGGCTGTTGATACTGATCAAGAATATAGCGTATCGCGGTTTGTCCACCAAAGACATTTTTACACCAAATTTTACTCTTGCTTAGTGGAAATAAAGAATTTTATTCATAGAATTTTTTTGCATAATTTTCGAGACGCCCTTGATACCCAAGTGGTCAATGTTGTTCTAAGGCAATTGCTTGTGCAAAGATACCCATAGCCTACGAATTAGGGCTTCGACGGTGACTATTTCGATCTCTAGTTTATGGTTAGTTAGTTTAGTATAACAATTGTGAAGACTCCCTTTAACTTTGTTGAATTTTCCAATACTCTAGCTTTCATCTTCTGCTAACCAGCAACTGATGTTGTAGCTCTGTGTTGCTAGTATAAATGTGCCCATTAAACGCCAACTTGACGTGATCAAGAAAAACTGGGTATGAGGTGTTGCTACCTGATGCCTCTAGTTTCACAATTTATTGGTCCCAATCCAAGGCTATAAAAAAAGTTGAATTTTGTGGCAATGTGTTATTGTTAGAATCGATATTCAGTTCCTAAAAATATATAAAGTTTATGGTCTAACCAGCTGTGTTAAATTAAGGTTAATGGGTTCTTCTTGGCTCGTTTCGAAATATCCGTTCAAAAAGATTAAAGATGAAATCAATAAAAACATCGATACAAGAGATCGCAAGCTAAATGCTAGCGCACTTTTAGTCAAACATTATTATAATAATGTTGAGTCAATTTGTGCGTTATTGTTACGTTATTTACGCGGTTTGGGCGGTTCATTACCATCTTCTTCTTCTTCTTGATTGGCCCGTACATGCATCACAACCGTTCGACGGTCTCGGCCGCTGCCAACAATGTCCGCCAGTCGCTTCTGCTCCGTGCGAGCTGGGACCAATTGGTCAAACCAAGCTTGGCAAGGTCTGCCCGAACCTGGTCATCCCATCTCAGTCGAGGTCTCCCCCGCCTGCCTCTTCCTCCGTAGTCAGCCGCCTTCGAATAATAAGCTTTCCTTACTGGAGCTTCTTCGTCCATCCTGGTGACATGTCCTAACCAGCGCAGCCGCTGTTGCTTTATGCGCTTGACCAGACAGGTGTCCCCATAGAGCTCATACAGTTCGTCATTATTTCGAATGCGGAAAACATCGCCAACTTTTAAAGGTCCATAAATCCTCCGAAGAATCTTTCGTTCAAACACGCCAATCGCCGCTTCATCCGCTGCTGTCATTGTCCATGCTTCTGCGCCGTATTGCAGGACTGGGATGATAAGCGACTTGTATAGGGCTAATTTTGTTCTTCGCTTGAGGTCTCTGCTCTTGAGCTCTCTACTTAGCCCGTAGAAGCATCGGTTTGCAAGAGTGATCCTTCGTCGGATTTCCAGACTGATGTTGTTGTCGCTGGTTATCGTCGTTCCGAGGTAAACAAAATCCTCAACAACTTTAAAGTTGTATTCTCCCATTGTAACAAATTGTCCAAGACGCAAGGACTTTTTGTCCGCGGATACAAGGTATTTCGTCTTGTCCTCATTCACCGCTAGACCCATCAGTTCTGACTGCCTCTCAATCTCTGAAAACGCCCTGCTTACCGCCCGTTCGTTTTTGCCGATGATGTCGATATCATCGGCATATGCGAGTAGCATTAGATCTTTATAAATAAAGGCGCCCGTTCTGTTGGCATGTGGGCACCGGCGCAGTATATATTCCATCAGTAGATTGAAGAAGTCGCACGATAAGGTATCGCCCTGCCTAAAACCTCTCTTGGTATCAAATGGTTCGGAAAGGTTCTTTCCTATTTTGACGGAGCTTTGTGTACTTCTCAACGTCATCATGCAAAGACGGACGTACTTTGCTGGTATACCAAGGGTAGACAAGGCTTCAAAAACCTTGACCTTATCGGCGTGTCGAAGGCTGATTTATAATCAACGAATAGATGGTGTGTGTTGATGCCTCTCTCATAGGTCTTCTCCAGGATTTGTCGTAATGTGAATATCTGGTCTGTGGTGGATTTACCAGGTCTAAAGCCACACTGATAAGGTCCAATCAGTGTGTTAATAAGCGGCTTAAGACGTTCACAAATAATGCGCGACAGAACCTTATATGCAATGGGAAGGAGACTGATCCCGCGGTAGTTGGCGCAAACTGCAGGGTCTCCTTTTTTAAAGATTGGGCATAGAACACTTAAATTCCAATCGTCGGGCATGCTTTCGTCAACCCATATACGGCAAAGAAGTTGGTGCATGCACCTTACCAATTCTTCCCCTCCAGCCTTGAACAATTCAGCGGGCAGCTCATCAGCGCCAGGTGATTTATTGTTCTTTAGCCTTTGTATGGCTAAGCAGACTTCCTGTTGGGTCGGCGGGTCTATCTCTATGTTGTCGATTGGTGGCATCGCTACTTCTCTAGAGGCGGCATCATGTTCGTCATCGCCTCCCAGTAGGTTGGAGAAGTAGCTTCTCCATTTGTTAAGCGCCACTTGCGGATCGGTGACCAGATTCCCGTGTTCGTCCTTGCATTGTGCGACTCTGGGCTTAAAACCTTCTGTTAATTGCTTAATTTTTTGGTAAAATTTTCGAGTCTCACTCATGCCGAATAACATCTCGACTTCCTCGCGCATGCGCCTTTCCTGCTCGCTCTTTTTCCTTCTAAAGAGGCGCTTCCGCTCTTTCTTTTTCTCCTGATATCGCTCCGTAACAGCCCGCGTTGCTCCCGACTGCAGAGTTCTCCTGTAGGCTGCGTCTTTTTCTGCAGTAGCAAGTCGGCACTCCTCATCGTACCAAGTCCGACTTCGAGGGGACTCGGAGTACCCGAGTATCTCCTTGGCAGCCGTACTCATGGAGTGTGATATACGATTCCACTGTTCGCATATATCGGAAGAAGATGGGGAGGTTTCCCTGAGCAGTTGGGCGAGTTTGGCTTTGTAGGCTTCAGAGGTCCCTTGTGATTGCAGCTTCTCGACGTTTAGCTTTCGACGTGTGCCAGAGCGTGAGGCATTTGCCACACTGAGCCGCGTGCGTACCTTGGCTGCAACCAGGCAGTGATCCGAGTCTATGTTGGCTCCTCGAATCGCACGCACGTCTAGTACACTCGATGAGTGCCTTCCGTCGATCACAACGTGATCAATCTGATTTCGTGTTCGTTGATCAGGGGACTTCCAGGTCGCCTTATGGATGTCGAGGTGTTCAAATCTCGTACTACTTATGACCATGTTCCGGCCTGCAGCAAAGTCTATTAGCCTCTCTCCGTTACCGGAGGTTGTTTCATGAAGGCTAAATCGTCCGACTGTCGAACCAAAGACTCCTTCTCTCCCGATTTTCGCGTTAAAATCGCCTAGCACGATCTTTATGTCGTGATCGGGGCAGCGCTCGTATAGTTGTTCCAGGCGCTCATAGAATTCGTCTTTTGTCGAGGTGTCCTTGTCTTCTGTTGGCGCGTGTGCACAGATAAGACTAATATTAAAATATTTTGCCTTAAGTCTAAGCGCGGCAAGCCGCTCATCATTTGGTGTAAAGCTGATGACTGAGTGGAGTAGTCTATCACTCACTGCAAAGCCGCACCCAAACTCGTGCTTGGAAACATGCCCGCTGTAGTATATCTCCCAGGGAGGTGGTTTCGGTTTTTTCTTCTCTTTTGGTAGCGCTATTATCTTGTTATCTTGGTAATTCATAGCGATTCAGTAATACATGGCACAACCACAGTAAAGCAGTTAATTGAGGTATATTTATTAATAAAATTAACATGAATGAGCAAGTTTACTCACATATCTTCCATTATTTATCTTTGATTTTTTTTTCGGTATTTAATCATTAACGCTATTAAATTATTTAACTTAACTAATTCGGTAGAAATTTATAATGTAAGCTTAATACATATAAAGGCTTAACGTTCCGTTACTCCCAACAAGCGAGCAACTTTACGCTGCAGTTCCGCAATCTCGGCCTGAAGACGTTCCACACTGCAGTCTGGCACGACTGTGGGTCCAGGGGCTGGCGGTTGAGGAGGTGGTGGGGGCGTCGGCAAAGTAACGGGATTGGTAAATGACACCGCACCCTCGACACTGGCAATGGAAAAGTTTGGATGTATCTGAGGTGTGGTCACATGTGCATTACCCGTACAGGCGACAGGAGCTACTGGAGTTGGAGGAGCACTAGCACTAGTTGCTGCTGTCGTACCGCCGTGATGACTGTTTATTACTTTTTGCAACTTTGAAATGGCAATCTCACGCTGCGTTTCTAACAGCATGCGCAAGGCCTCCTCGTCACCCGACTTGGCTTTTTCCATTGAATCGGAACCCTCGTCCACGAGTATATAGTTGATGATATGGGCATGAGTGCCGGGCTTAATACGATAGATGGGCTGGACGCCATCGCCGCTGTTAGCTGTGGATAGCGAGGGTATGTCGCCCGTTTTGGCCATTTCGCCGCCCACCTGAAATATCGATGTGGTTCCATTAACCATCAACGGCTTTGGCATGATGTGAGGATTGGCGACAAACTGCGAACATTTGCGTTTGGCTTTCTCTACAATGGAGGGTACTTTGCAGTTGAAAGTATTGCAGGGACGCAGTGGCAGCGAAGGTTCGCTGCCGACTCCATCTGCGTTGGGCATGGGTGTTGACATGGCGGAGGTGCTGGCAGCATTAATTGTTGCATCTGTAGGGGAAATTGATTCTAGTCTGACCGTAACTGGCGTGCAAAAAAATACCAATTGCAGTTAGAGAAGCGCACGAGACGTGACAGTTTGCCAATATTTGTTTTAGTTGCTGAAAAATCGTGAAGATATTTAATAACAGTTGCAGAATTGTTTAATGTTTATTGCAAAGAAATACATTTAAATAAATTCATTTAACAATAACGCTTACAGTATTGTGGACTAGATGTGGATGCCAAATTTTGCTGTTGTATATTTTGGCGCTAGCGACGCTTGAATTCTGGAGGGAACCCTTTAACAGAGTCATATTGAAAAGAGAGTAGATTTCTTTTTGGTGCTGTAAGATGGCCATTTTGGAGAAAGGTGTTCTCCAGCCCTAAAAACAAGCTAGCGATAGATGGCGCTTTGCATATGACATTCGATTTTTTCAAACGCAACGGAAATTTATTTAAAAATTCTGCTGCAAGCGTTACATGCAGCAAAAAAAAAAAGACTCTGTACAAAGTTTCAGCTCGATAGCTCTAAAACTGAGATTGCGTAGAAACAGTCAGACAGACGGACTTAGCTCGTTGCCCTGATCAAGAATATAGATAGTTTATAGGGTCGGAAATAAATATTTCTATTCGTTGCAAACTATATACATATATATATAATGATTTAAGTTATGTTAAAAATTATGCCGCACTGTAAGTACAACTGTCTTGAAAATGCAATTCATAGTGGTATAAATCTGAAACTGAGTCTAGCAATTTCTTTGCATTATTTTGTCATTTTGGCCCTTTAAGGCTGTATAGCCAAACCTTCGCTATAACCTAAACTCATTATAAAATTTTTTAAATTTTGCGGTGATCAACATTTCATATTTACCCATCTTCACGTCAACCTACTCATTTAAGAAATTTTGGAAATTTCGCTATTTTTCGTCTTTAATTGCCAATCATAAAATCTTCATGACAATCTGAACCAATTATAAGTTTTTGCAATTTTGACAAGTCAATTTACCCGTCTTTTTGGACTGTTCGATCTAACCATTTACGCGTCTACAATTGCTATCTATCAAATCTTCATGTTACCCAAAACTCATCAAATTTAGCAAATTTCGCGATTGCCCCGTCGACAATTGCCAACTATTAAATTTTTAAGAAAATTCAAACTACATAAGTATAGTATTCTGCAAATTTCCGCTATTTTTTTTTTTGCACCGATTGGTATACTGTAATTCGGGGCAGAATCTTCTTGAGATATAAGTGGTTGTTGTTTTATAGATACATATATATAGTTATGACAGTCTTCAAGTAAATAAATAATGAAAATATGCCCTTTTTATTCTTTTTTAAAGTCTTTTGTTTAATCTATCTATTTTGTATACCATAATAAGATCCGAGAAAAAACACCTAAGATATGCAATTGAGCAGCCCCATTGATTCAAATACATTTAAAAAGACAAAGCAGGCCTATCAAAAAGGTAAATCCAAAAATATGAGAAGCATGATACAATTAAACAAGGTAGTCCATTCGGATTGCCGAAGTCGTTCGTTTTTGGTCCCCTAATTTCAGTGCGTGCCTGCTTGAAAGGTTGTGTGCGGACGGTTTTTTTTTCAGAGCTTTAACCCTTAAGCGGCCAAGAAAAAATGTCTTTTTGCAGTTGTTGTCGCAAGCACGTGCTAGGCGTAAAGTTTGTGCATGTTCCAAAATGTATTGCGAAAAGAGCTTTGTGGGAGCAGTCTCTGGGCTGTAGCCTTATTGAGAGCTCTAAAATTTGCGATACGCATTTTAGTGCTTCACAGTGGAAGTCGTTATCAGGCGCAGGGCAGCCACTGAAAAGAAGACGACTTAATTCGACTGCAGTTTCGCAAAGAGAGGCAGAGCCTGAACCAAATTTTGTCAAATTTAGCCTGGTTTAGCCATCCGGCGGATGCGTATTTAAAAGTGTTTGTTTTTTCCGACACTCCACACCTGGTGAAGTTAATCCGTAACCACTATATCGGCTCCGGATTAACCATCAACGGAAAAAAAGTTGACAAAGGCGACAATCCAGCAGACAATTCGGTACTGTGCCCAGTCCGACGTGTCGATACTGTTTAAGATAACCGATAGCCACATTAATGTTCAGTCGCTGGCTAAACAAAAAGTTAAACTGGCAACGCAACTTTTCTCCCGTACAACCGCCAGTTCTATTAGACGTTGCTATGCGTTGGGGAATATAATAGAGAACCCGTGCGAAACAGCAGATTTCTTTACAAAAATGTCAACAGCAAATTCTATCGAAACGACGCAGCCTTACATAAAACAACTTAAAATGCAACAAGGCATTTTGGTTGAAATGTCAAGGATAATGGGTAATACGGATCTTGTTGGCAATCGTAAGCTACCCTTCCAAAAAGGCATTTTGGTAAGCAATGTATCCCTTGACGGTTTGCATAGTTACTTGGCGGAGAAGTATGGCTTGGAATAAATATATTTTAACAAGTCGTCTTAACCAAGATATTCTTGAAAACTTTTTTGGGGCCATGCGGTCGAGAGGTGGGCAGTTCGACCATCCGACTCCACTGCAGTTCAAGTATAGATTAAGAAAATATATAACAGGTATAACAAATACAACCGATTAATATTTCATTAATATTAACACCACTAATTGTCAAATGTTTAGATATATGTTTCAGCGATGTTTCTATGTTTGTATTGTGCTCCGTATTTTGTGCTGTCATTCATGTTTTTTTTTTAATTATTATCAGTTATTAATAACCTTTAAATCTTATTTAGCTAAGAATACAGAATTGTTGAATGGCAAGCAAGACGATTCTGATGAGTGGTTTAATCTTGACTTTTCTCAAGCCGTCCAAAATATTGAAAACAAAGAGAACGAGCCTGAAGATTGCAATCTCCAATTTGATTTTGATGACAGCATAGCAGCAGAGATAGACGAGTTGACAGAGGATGCGCTTGAATACCTGGCTGGTTACGTCATTAAAAAATTAAATTTGTCAAATGAATTAGCGAAAGAGTCGACATTTACATACGTAGATGAGGTTTCGCATGGAGGACTGATAAAACCTTCATCGACATTTAAACACAAAATAAAACAACTTGAGTTCATATTTTTACATATTGTTAAAGACACATTTAAAATAACAAAAAATTTAAAACAGACATTGTTAAACGCCGCTGAGCAGGTCGATATTAGTGTAAATATAAAACAATTTTATTTTAAGATACGTATATACTTTAGAATTAAGAGCTTGAACAAGAGAATGGCTGTCAAACAACAAAAACAAAGAATTATGTCTAACTCAAAACTAATAAAAATAAAATTATAAACACTCGAACTCTTGTCATAACTAAGGAAACTTTTAGCCCCATGCACCGTGCGCGGGTTAATCGACGCACTATGTAGCCGTTTCACTCACACTAACTATTCAACGCTATTTCACTCGCACTTATATCAGGGGACTATGATTTTGCCGAATGGACTAATTGTATGGTTTAATTGTATCATGATGAGAAGTATGCCAAGCCGCACGAAAATATATTCAGTCGTAGAAATTTACTCAATATTAACTAAGGAAATCAATGACATAGGAGCCACATTACTTTGTTCAGGGTATTTTGCAGTCGGACACTCGACTGCAACACTCTTACTTGTTTTTCTTAAATTCTTGATACACTTTGATACACCACAGCAGGCGTTCCTCCTCCTCCATTTTTTAGCAGCGAAAAACTGTCTCTCTCTGTGTATGAACGCGTTGATCTTAGAGACTATAAGAGATAGAGCCACAAATTATTGCATGTATGTAGGTGTATACTGTACCCAGATCAAGTTTACTCCAGATTTGGCAAATTCCTCCTCCTCCTTCTTCTAACCGCGAAAAACTGTCAGAGCTAAAATTTTTAAGCTTGAACCTAGTGACTTAATATATATTCAGTAAGGCCCAATATCTGTCTATTCTGTATACCACTATAAGATCCGAGCAAAAACACCGAAGATATGTAAGTGCGCCTCCCCATTTAGTAAAATAAATTTTAAAACAGAGATGCAAACCGGTTCTGAACCGAACCGCTTTTTTCTCTCGTGAACCGAACCGGTGTGCTTTCAAAAATGCTGAACCGAACCAAAAACCAGTAATTAAAATGGTTCGGTTCGGTTCGCTTCAGCTAGGTATTGAGTTACTGGCGAATAGTGAGCAAAATCAGCAATTAGCTTTAAAATATTACAAAAATACTTGCAGAGTTGTTGTAAAAAAGCTATGAATATCAACCTTATTAAATTTGCGGACCCAAAATTGCAATAAGCCAAGTCTTGATTGTATTATCCGTTGGTGGTCAACTTACTTAATACTCAAACGATAACTTTTTATCTTTAATTGCGATTGGCTTGAAATAGAAAATGAGTATGAGTATTTTTATGTCTGGCAGGCATGTAAAATTAAGTTTAAAAAAGGGAGGATGACATAACTCAGTAATTGTCAACTCTTTGGAAAAAAGAGCTCCGCCTATTTTTGAATTCGATTTCTTAGATCAATCCTGCTATCAGAAGAAGTGAAAAAGGTAGCTAAATCTCATTTAATGTTAATATACAACAAAATTCAAAACATTAATGAAAACATAACGGATATTCATTCAATTCCATAAAATATAGATTGTTATCGTTTACCTAAAGATTGTTAAATATTGGATTACACTGTGCAACAGTCAAAAAAACTACCAAGCACCACTATGCGGAATCGATAGTGCTACCCGAACTAAGTAAATCCCTATCAGCATTTTGCTAGATTGGAAGCACTTTTTTTTCATGGACCCTCAAAGTTTTTGAAATTGGGTGTGCCAACCAAAAAAAGGTGTCATTAGTTTTGGGCAAACAGCTCATTCAGTTTTAGTGATAGCTGCAAACTGTCTTCGGCAAAGTTGTAGCTGACAGTCCGCAGAATAAATTCTTCATACAAAGATTTTTAAAAAATTCATGTTTTCCGGTAGTATTTCATTTTTTCATTTTTTCAAAAACTTATTTTTTTACTTTTTCAAGTATAACTTTTAAAAAATCAGAATTTTTTGCATACCTTCCTTAGCAAAAAAGAAGCTTTTGAAATACCAAACAACTTTGCTGAACAAGGTTTTACAATCTGAACACTTCTACATCCTCCAAAACGGCCCCAAAAGTGTGAATTTCCAAAAAAAAAGGACTTTTTTGTTGTCATTGTTTATTAGATACTCAAGTTTATCACCAAAACAACAGCCAATTAAGTTTTGTTAAGCTTTTAGAGCAAAATATTACTCATTTTACTTGTTGTTATCCATGATTTAAGAAAAAAATGATTTTTTTAAATTTAAAATTTAAATTTTTTGACATATTTGTAGGACTTCACATGCAGGAATTCAGTTTATTTTGATCCGCTTGGCTTTCATAAGTTGATTTCATACCGTCAAAGTTTCTAAACAACATCAAGTGACCAAAGATGTTTTCGTCACTTGATATGTAAAGTTGCAGGATATCAAAACGAAATGAGAACGTTTATACAGAAATTGCCGTCGAAATTTTGAACAAACCCGGGGCACTCGACCGCAACACTCTTACTTGTTTTTTATAGGAAAGCACGCAAAGAAAAAAAGAACTATTTCTTAAAATTATTTCAAAACGGCAGAGGGTATATTAAAATTGTCCAGATGTTTGTTAGACATAGAAGGAAGCATTTCCGACCACATAAAGTACGACGAGGTGAGTTGATATAGCCATTTCCGTCTGTCCGTCTGTTTCAAAGCCAAACTTAACCAAACTTTGCACGAAGTCTTTTGGTACAAATACGCTGCAAATCGCTTATAAGCAAATATAGCTTATATGCAAACATTATAAACCAAATTTAAAATTGCTGCGTACTATTTTAATCGGTTGTAAGCTAATTTTGCAACACAGTTCCTGATAGCTGAACAGATGACTTTGTAATAAAACCTGCATGAATTTCACATCATATTCTAAAATCCAGCAATTACACTATGCAACAATTTTTTGATCCCGGCTTCTAAATAGCTGATCCTTATGTAAAATTTCACGCTGAATTCAAATCTGTGGAAAGTAGAACGGTTTTTAAGATACAGCTAAATTTTCAATTTTAGTGTTTTGAAAAAAGGTTACTAAAACGCCATTTTCTCTGGTTTAGGTCAACCGATAGAAAATAATATTTTTTTTTTTTTTTTTTTTTATTTTTATTTATTTATTTAGTCGACAAAAAAGGCTGTCAACTCAATTACACATACATTATAAAAAAGCATTATTGACTAAGAAAGCCTAACAAAGAAAAACTAACAAATTTACAGAATAACTAATAACGACTCTGACACGATGGGGGAATTTTATTTGCCCGTCCGGCCAGCTATGCCCCGATTCACAGCCAATTGTAGTCAGAGACGTTATTAGAGCTACCAAAAACTTTAATGATACAGAGATAGAGAAGGTGAAAAAAAAATTAAAAAAAACCAAAACCTAAATGGAGCAAGGGAAAAAAATAATAATAAAATAATAAAACTAAACTAAATCAGATATTAAGAGAAAAAAAAAGGAGAGAAAAAAGTACTATCTAAAAGTAAAATTTATAATAATAAAACGACAGTTGTTTAAAATCCAATCATAAATGACGAAGTTATTGCACTTTAAAGATGGATTTTTGAAAAAGTTTTGATTATTTTAAATTTTTTGCTGCCTTTCATTAAGTTTTTTTTCAATCTTACCATAAAAATTGCTCTGGTCTCAGATATTGATGGGGTAATCTCTTACGAACATTTTTTGCCCTTGGTCATCAAAATCGGATGAATAATAAACGCTATATTCACAATTAAGTAAACATACCTCTTCTTGAGAGTATTATTAAATGTTGTTTTGCATGCTCTCCGACCCGTAACTCTGCGCTTTTTGTTTAATAAAACAAATAGGAGTATCTTAACAAAACAAAGTCACATCAGAGTGCAAATTCCTCTCTGACATTGAAATGTAACCAAAATATCGAGTTTTTGCTAGTTTTTCAGTATAGAAATCACATTTTAGTCACAAATAAGAATAAACGTTGAGCATAAGGAGTTTTTAATGCAGTTCAAGGTGGGATAAAAGTACTCAAATGATGTAGACCGCTTTTGTTTTTTGTGCAGATTGTGTGTTTCTCGCAACAAGAACCTGCAATAGTCTAGTTTCTTGTTAAAATATAAAAAAAAAATATTTTGCAATTGCTCCGAAAAAATTCTCAGCCTCGCGAATGAAAATCCCCCCACAAATAAAGCAAAACTTGCTTGGATCATTTTTGCAGTGAAATGTTCGCTTTGAGCAACTCATGTTGAAGTTCGTAAAATTTTGGATAAAAAAGAGCGGGCGTCGTAGAACACCCGATACGAACGATGCTCTTTAAGATGGATAGTCACTGTTTTAGTCACTTTTTTTGCATGCAAAACAACAATTAATAATACTCTCAAGAAGAGGTATGTTTACTTAATTGTGAATATAGTGTTTATTTTTCATCCGATTTTGATGACCAAGGGCAAAAAATGTTTGTAAGAGATTACCCCATCCTTTCAATATCTGAGACCTGAGCAATTTTTATGGTAAGATTGAAAAAAAACTTAATGAAAGGCAGCAAAAAATTAATAATTATCAAAATTTTTTCAAAAATCTAACTTTGAAGTGCAATAACTTCGTCATTTATGATTGGATTTAAAACAACTGTGGTTTGTTTTAGAAATAATTTTGTTATCTTTTCTTCTGTTTATACATATCGGTTGACTAAAACCAAAGAAAATGGCATTTTAGTAGACCTTCCTTTTTTCAAAACACTAAAAATGAAAATTTAGCTATATCTCAAAAACCGTTCTACTTTCCACATATCCGAGAGCAGATTTGAATTCAGCGTGAAATTTTACAAAAGGATCAATTGCTAAAAGTGCCGGATACAAAATTTTTTGAAATTTTGTGACATAGTGTTATTAAAAGATGCTTGTTGTGAAGCATAAATCAAGGCTTCGCAACATCTCGTGCATTAAAAACAATGCAGGGGAAGTGTTTTAACCAATCCTCACCAGAGAAGGAATAGAAATAGCACACATGTACACTTGAAGACAGCACTGTTGTCGATTAACCAAATCCGCTATCTACACGGAATTTTTGATATACCAGTTTTGCTCGCTAAGGCACAGGAGCTCGCCTAAAAGCTAATAAAGACTATGCTTCAGATTGGAGCGGTCGTGAGAGTTGCTGCAAACTAAATTCTATTAACTTCGCAAAGATTCATAGCGAATCCAGTATCCGATCCAGAATCCGCTTTTAACTCAAATTATTTGCCGATGCCTCTATATAGTACTTCAAGGCTCTACCAAACGGAAGTAATCATGACAGTTTAAAAGGATTCAAAACCCAGAGGCAATACTGATGTTTCAGTCCAATACATCTCAAATGCCATAAAAGTTCGAAGTTTTAAGGTTCATTCTAAATAGATGTCGAATACATTCAATGCGACAGTGATCTTGCCTGATTTGGAATTACTTCGTACGAGAATATTGTATTATCGTATCGTATTGAATGAAAATTAAAATCCATTTGAAGATTCTTATTTTGCTCAATCTGAATATATAATCTGGCCCTAATAAATTTGGATTCACAACCTCTACATTTTTCGTATATAATAATAATATAATATTACAGATTTTGAAGACATTGCAGATCAGATCTTGGAAAATGCTGAAAGAAAGCAGCTACCAAACAAACAAAAAACAGATTTTTAAAAATCAATTTCTGTAAGACAATCTCACATTGAATGGACTGAAACAAAGATTTAGTAGTAAACCCCATTTGCGACAAAGTGAGTTAAGTTATCCCTATCTAATAGCTAAATTACACATAAGTATTAGCTATTTGTCGTTAAAATAAAATGAACATAATTCACTAAATTGTTTATATGAAAATTTTTGATAACAACCGATAGCTTGCTTATATGCAAATGATTTGCATATAACCGATAACCGCTTAAATGCAAAAATCGCTTATATGCAAAAATATTGCTGCATTAAAACTTTTGCATATGAGCGATAGTCACTGTAGTTCCAGCAAGGCTTATGAAAATCGGACTACTATATATTATAGCTTCCATGATACAACAAGGACAGGTAAGGCGCTCTCTGAGTGTGCTCTCTTTTCGGGACTCCAAAGTTTCATTTGTTTGCTGTCATTTGATTGAAAAGGCACTAAATTTTGTTTGTTTGTCTATTTTATTTATAGTTTGTAAAAATGTCGAGCCGAGTTGCGTATGCCGATGTAAAGCAGTGCCGACCATCCATAGCTAGCAGAAGCCGAAGTCGGTCGTGTTTTTATGCAAACGCAAGCCGAACTCCTGATTGTGTGAATCGGTGTGCATTGAATTGCAAGTAAAACCAGGGTTCGAGTTGCTGGCTGAATATTAGCAATAGTCTGAACTAAAAACTAAACAACCATTTAGTCAATTTTTGTAAATCGACTACGACTACGACGATCCCAAAACGTTAATTTGGGATTATCTCGAAATCTGTTCTACTGAGAAATTTATAAGCTCCATATTTGGATTCAGCGCGTGATTTTACAAAAGGAGTGACATCAAATTGTAAAAGATTAAAAAACATTTAATAATTTGTAAACTTGTGTAATTCACGGTCATTAAAAACACTGGCGAATATAGTGTTGTATGTTGGAGCGAAATTTAGTCACAAGATTCCGAGTAGCCACCTCAGAAGGTCGCCCAAGCTGATCATAAAATGGAAAAAGTGCACGATGCACTTTCTTAACCGAGCGTTGTTCGATTGTAAGCTGATTCATGGTTAAATTATAGACCAAACTGAACATGTTCGACAGTAACATGTGACTCGTAAGCAGCTGAGCTTTCGAAAGTGTTGCCAAGAAGAAAGCTGGTAAATATCACCCTTTACCAGAGTTAAAATTTGCGCTGCCTCTCAATTTTGCTGTTGCTAAACGATAGTGCCCAAAAAGATACTTTGTAGTGCCAGTAGGAAATCACTGTGGTTAGAGCGAGACAACCATATTCCCAAATGTATCCAGAGGGCGTAAGTAAAAGCGAACAGCTGACCCAAATGTATCTAGAGCAGCGTTCCCCAGGAAGAGAGGGCGAAAATGTGACATATGTGAAATATGAATTTTGGGGAAAATTGTGTGAATCTAGTACTGATTGTATGTTATTGTACATTTGCTTGACAATTAATGTAAGGTCTATATTAGATCACGTAGTCTATTAATATTTTCTATACACTTTTGTGTATCAATCTTGTTATCCTGCCATAAAATTTAATTTATTTTTTCGGAATTAACCGCCTGTAAATTTGTCCATTGAGAAGATTTCAATGCAACAAAATTTGCAAAATTAGAAGAACCATTGGGCTACATACTAAAGTGGTTTTAATTAAAATCCAACCACCCCAAATGGCTGGTGTACGATGATTAAGTTTGAAAAATTTACTATAATCTGAAGAAAATTACTCTTCAAAGGCCAATTTAGTGATGCCAATATTTTACCGAAAAAGAAGACAGTTTGAAAAAAAAAACAGGAAAAATAAGATGAAAAACTAAAAACAAGGCGGAAAAATTGACAAAAAAAACGTTGTTTTTTTATATTTATTTATTCAATAATTTTATGGCATCTTCAATGACTTCTACATCGGCCATTTCTGTGTACTCATACGTCGCACAGTAAGGCGAAAAGAATTAAAGAATTAAGAATTTAAAAAAAAATTTGTTTTCTTCTTTTTGCGAAATAATTTTTTTTTCGAATCATAGGAAGCAAAAAACTAGCCAATACAATTCTTTGCTAATATTATTAACTTAAAATTATTTTTTCGCAGTCGAAAGAGTATATCCTATAGTTTTTGTTGGAATAATCGGGTTAAATTTTCAAAACTTTTTTAGATTTTAGAGATAATTATAATAAAAAATAACATAACCAGTTTCGTATTATATTCAACAATTTTCTTTATTCCCCATCGCTATTTTGACTTGAATTAGAGTACTCATCTTGAACTTCAGGTACATTTTTTAATAGATCTAAAGCTGATTTTGGCTTTTGATTTATTTTTTTTCCTGTCTCTTGAAATGCCTCGATACTAGAGGATCCGAGGTAATGAACATTCTATTCAGAACATTTAGGTTGCACTTTTCCCGACTGCATTTTCTCGAAAAATGTTCTCTGTAAAGCTTGAAATCTTTGTTTCGTCTTTCCTGGGCCTCCTCGGTTAATTGACCAATTTGGAGCAATGCATAATTAATTATTTCCGGGCCATGAATAAAAAATGTATGCAAAGTCGGCGTCATATTGCACCAAGGGTACAAATTTACGAAATGCCTAGCAGTCTCCAAGGCATTATTTTTGAATTTGTCCATATTAATATCATAGTTGCATGAAACAACTATTAATATAGTGTGCATTCTTTTTAGCAAATAGATGTCTATCTTAGTTATCTCTGCAGTCAATTCTGCGTTTTGAAAAAATCGCCTTGCAGTGTTACCATCGTTACTACTTCCAAATCTAGATTTCGGGAGATCACTAAGTAAGCCTAGTTTTCCCTTGAATTCGTTTTGAATTCGATTTTTTTTCTTGGCAACAATTTCTTTGTCTTCTACCGATCTGGCTTGCCACCTTCTTATAGGCAATATGTAGGACAAATGCAAAAGGCATTCAAAAAACCGAATCCATCCATGGAAAGTTGAAAGCCCGAATTTCAAATTTTCTGCTTTCACTTCCTTTAATAACATTTCGTCAATGTTAATAAATTGTTTGCTTGTTGCTCCGCAAATGTAACACTTAGATGTTGATGTTGTCTCCGTCAATGCATTATAAGCTTTTCCGTCAATCATTGAAAAAATTAACTGATGGGTTACATCAACTTCAGCGCCTTCAACTTGCATCACAGTCTTAATAAGGCGCAGAATTTGTATCTCGACTCTATCATTTTCTGCCAGCAAAACACTAAAATATACACTACCTGCTTCATTTTTCATGGTTATTTAAGGAAAAGTATTGTCAAACTTAGTCCACTCGCAAATATCAAGAAAGTAATCAAACAAAACAGGTGTTAGAACAGCTGATTAATCAACATGCGCGCGAATGTTCCAGGGCTGGCGATATTGGAATTTTGAAAATTACTTTACTTACTAAAATTCAATTTTCTCAGAAAAGGCAAAAAAGGGCACGCTAATTTTTTCAGGTCATAAAGTTTAATGTTGAAACTTTTTTTAAACTTATTTCAAAGAGCGATCGCGCGCGGATAACTACTTTATGTCCAACAATAAAAAAAATTTAGTTTTTTGGACCTTTTTTCAAAAATTAAAAAAAATATTTAATATTTTTTTATGAAAATTTTGTTTATACTAATGAAATAAGAATATTCAAAAGTAATACTTCCAATCACCACATATCCGCATAAAAGTTTCATATTCATGAAAAACGATTGCGAACATACATTAAAATGCCCTATTTTATGAATTCCTTAAAATCGAGTTCGAAAGGTGAACTTTAAATGCGTGTTGTGGGAGATCCAAATATCGTAGACTATTTTTTTTTTTGATTATTACGCAAAATTTAATCATCTTTCAAGTTGCATTTAAACTTTCTTCAATATCTCCAAAAAAAAAATCCATTTTGGCGCGGAATTTGCTCTAGTCGCTCCAGCGTGCGTCGCCAATGTAACCAATTAATGATAAATATTTATCCGGCAAATTGTAATTGTGGCAAAACAACTTATGCCGACGCAATCCGAATCAAATAAATAAAATACATGTAAATGTATGTACAACTGATTTAAATTAAAATAGCATTTAACGTCTACACTTGTAGCCGATTTCTGAATTTGGTTTTAACCAAATTTGCTTGGCTAAATGCCCTCTCTTCTCCCCATTCAACTTCAAAGTTGTAGTGCAAAAATTATCAGGCCTGTTCCCATTATTCCCATCCGATTAAACGGAATTGGTAATAGTTGTAATTTCTAAGAAACGATTAAAGAATTCGGTCAAATCTTTTTGCCTTCGTCTGCACTGCAGTGGACTCCTCCTCTCATTTAGAATGTTAACGTCCTCGTTAACTATACAAATGCGACATTTGCTCTTACAGCTATGGTAAACAACAGGATGGTACTATGCAACACCGAAGGATCGGTTAAAGAATTAATTTATGAGCTAAACGCTAAGCTTCCCGCTTTTAAGTTGCATTCATACATTAAACGTTCGCAGCAAAGCTATTTTAATGCCTCGAAAATGCAAATACAACCCAATGATCTGATATTGCAAGTTGACTTCGCTGAAAATTACAGAATTTTGTCGCAAAATGAGGTTCAATCTGCTCATTTTAGTTACTCACAAGTAACTTTGTTTACGTGAGTTGCTTGGTTTAACAATTGCGCCAAGTCCTTTTGCATTGTAAGTGATGAGCTGTCGCACAATAAAAATTCTGTTTATTGTTTTATAAAATTATTAATTCGAAAAATCAGAAAGCTTTATTCTTTCAATAGAATTAAGATATTTTCTGATGGCTGTGGAAGTCAATTTAAAAATAAGTACATTCTGAGAAACATTCCACAATTCGTAAAAGAATTTGATGTGAGTTGTTTCGAATGGAATTTTTTCGCTACTTCTCATGGAAAAGGAGCGGTGGATGGAGTAGGCGCTGTAGTTAAGCGAAAAGTTTGGCAACTAGTAAAAGCCCAAAATCTTATCTTAAAAAATGCTAGAGATTTTCACGAATTAGCAAAAAAAAATATTAATGGTGTATACCTTATTTACGTTGGTAAAAATTATGTAAAAGCTACTACTGACGAAATATCAAAAACTTGGATAAATGTAAAAAATATTTCAGGTATTAATTCATACCATTATTTCTCTGGCTATTCCAATGACAACACTATAAAAGTAGCTAGAACTGCTGGTTCTATTAAGTATAAGATACAATGTTAATCAGTTAAATAAAGAAATATAAGCCAACTAGCATAGTACACAAAATGAATTCTAATTTTATCCTTACAAACCGAGTTTCAAGCCAATCGGGTGAAAAATAATTTTTTTCATGCAGAATTTTCCGGCCATTTTCCTCGTGGGCGGATTTTCGAAAATCGGGAAAACACGTGTCGAATTATTTCGCGTACAATGCTTACAAACCAAGTTTCAAGTCAATCGGATGAAAAAAAATTTTTTTTTATACAGTTTGGCTTAATGGAAAAAGTGTAACGTCCGCAACGTAACGTCCACAACAGACCAAAAATTAAGATATCTTAATAACGGAACGACTTATCATTCTTTTGAAAGCTGGGTTGAAATGGTCATTTATTCCACTTAATTTTTTGTTATTAGACTTTTTTTGTTTATTATGCAAAATTCGCTAAAAAATGTGGAAATGCACATAAGCCTCAAAGTCGACTTCCATTTTTTGTAACGTCCTCAACGGAACTTTAAACAATCATAACTTTTTTTCAGAAACAGATAACCTTTTATTTTAAATTGGGTTTGAAAGTACTCCCAAAGAACTGCATTTTGCAAAAAAAATTATTAAAATATACCAATGTTTACGCCAGCTGTGTCGATTTTAACAAGCAAATTTGCGTACAAATGTAACGTCCGCAACGCAGGATTAGCCCATATATATAAAAATAAATAAAAATGAACACATTAAAAAAAAAAAAAAGCATCGTGAGGCCCAGGCTAGAGCCGAAGCTCATTAACGCAAGCTGGAGACCGAAAAGCAACGACAGATGGAGGCCGAAAAACAACGACAACTAGAGGTAGCCGAAAAAGAAAGGCAACGAGATGAAGACAGTCAACCAGAAAAAGCTACTCAGGTAGCTCCAGTACCTGAATTTCAACTAGACACCTTATATCGCAATGAAATAATGGGGGCACCCGCTAAGAAGATAGACTTTCGCATACCCAAAATGACGGCCACCACAACAGCAAACGAGGAGACTTTAAGGAAATCCTGTGATGACAGAAAGGACATAGATAAGGATAAACATAAACATAAAGATAGATCTAAGAGGAAAGAAAAGCACCAGAGTCTCTCAAAGAGCAGCAGTAGCAGTAGTAATAACCATAAGTTTAAACACAAGTCGTGACAGAAAATCGTTGTTCGAGTAGCAATGAGAATGCTCAGGAAGGGAAAACGGGGCCGAAAATAGGCAAACTGAAAATAGTATTGGGTCCCAATGCACACACCATAATGGTAATACCCGGTGCTGTGTTTAAGCCCGTCCACTCGGAAGAGCAAAACAATTTGAATGATGATGCGATGAAGAATGATGATGAGGAGTATCCTGCTCCGCCACTGCCTGTTTTAGAGCGCATACTGCGACGTCGCAATTCTATGGCTCCTGTAGCCAGTATACCGCTGGTGGATAAGGCAAAACTTTTTACCCGACGCAGTTCAATATGAGGATCGGCCAGAGGAAAAGATTCGACAGGAGAAAATTGAATTGCAACGAGCGAAGAGTCTGGCACATATGTTCGAAAAGACCAGCGATAATTGTAGTGTGTCCACCCAAAATATTATAACAGGCAAACGAAAGACCATCGGCCAGAGGAAAAGATTCGACAGGAGAAAATTGAATTGCAACGAGCGAAGAGTCTGGCACATATGTTCGAAAAGACCAGCGATAATTGTAGTGTGTCCACCCAAAATATTATAACAGGCAAACGAGAGAAAGAAAGAAGCAAAACGTGCAAAAACACAAGCTTCAATGAGACTCTGTTAAGTAGAAAAAGTCTCAAGTTGGGGGCAAGTGGCAAGCCGGGACCGAAACCCAGAACTACTAGTAAACCTGATACGGATAGTGCTAAGGCGGAAAGCCCGGTTCCGGACGCAGCTGCTCCTGTGGTCAGCGAAAGCGTGGAAGACCTTTTCTGACCAAATCGACGGTCAAACTTAGAAAAATAAAGTAAACAAAGAAAGTTATAAAATACTCAATTGAAATATTATTTGCGAATAATCGCTATAATTAAAGACAGATTTTGGGGCGTTTCAAGAGAAAAAAATAAAATTGAAAAAGAAATAAAAATAGAGCAGAGACCAGTTGATTGACCGACTGCCTGCTCACAAATGAAATGTGCTATGTGTTCTGTAGGACTAATTGTTTGACTTCGATTTTGCGTATGAGTCATGGCCTACTTGGTTTAGAGAATTTGAAGCATGCAGGTGGATTATCTGTGATTTACAGCGTGCTGTTTTTTATTCTATATTACTCTGTCAGAAACTACTTTAGTAGACAAAGATGCGCGACTTTTCGTGTTGCTTACCCTTCGGCGGAGTATACGAATTCGATTTTGGAGTTTTTCTTTATTGAATATTTCTGCCGAGAGTGTCGAAAAGGAACTGACTTACATTGTTTTATCTTATCTCTAATGAAAACTCGGCTTTCAGCAAAACGCAAAATCTATTCTTGGTTCCGTGTGCAAAACTAACTGCAATCAGATTTGCATCAAATTTTAGTGTCTTGTGCAAGATAATTTTTTTTTAAATATTTTTTTTAAATTTTTTGTAAAATGATATATTAATTAAAAAATTTTTAATATTTTTGAAAATGTATTAAATAATTAAAATTTGTGAAATATTTATTTTATATTAATTTTAATGGTGAATTTTGATAAATATTGTATATTGGTCTTATGGTTTTTGTGAAATACAAATTTGTTTATTTAATTTTTTATATTATAGAAGATATATTTTGTAAAATGAAAAAATTTTTAAATTGAGAAATTTAATGAAAGTGTTATAGAAATTAAGGGATTTAAAAAAATAGAATGAAAAGATGAAATGTGAATTTGAAGAGAGGATAGTTAGTGTAAGAAATTTTTTAAGTGGAAATTTGAAAGAGTTATAAAATAATTATTTAAATGAATTTTAAAGTTAAGGTTTTTGGATAATTTGATTGATCAAAAATTTTGTGCATTTTGATTGTTTAAACCTTTTTGTTCGTGATCGTCTTTTTCATGCTTAGTTAGAGTTTTAGTTGTGATCTCACAAAATTTTTTAATTGGTTTATAAGTTACTGTAATTGTCTGATTCTAAAGGTAAAGTTGTGTTAAAAGCCGCTGAAAAAAGTAGCTGATTTTTATATCGTCGTTAAAATGATGACAGCGTCAAACTTTTAAAGGGATGTGTTTTCATACTAGTAAATAGTATTATTTATTGTATTGTAATGTAACTTTTATATTTATTTCTTTCTTATAAATCTTTTGTGGCTCCTCTTAAGTGTGTGTTTTTTTTTTTTTTTTTTTTTTTTTTTTTTTATTTCCTTGATATCTATACACAATTTGTGCCAATATCGCTCCTAGGAGGAGCATAGGGCGAAAACAAAGTTCTTCCAACGATTTCTGTCTGCTGCCAGGTGTCTTAGTTCGTTCCAACTCAGTCTGGTTTCTGCGTGGATTGTGCGCATCCAAGTCTGCCGGGGTCGACCTCTCTGCCGGCTGCCTTGTGGGTTCCATTGTAGAGCCATCTTCGCGATGTTTTCATCTTCCCTTCGTAAGGTGTGTCCAATCCAGTTCCATTTACGTCTCTTTATCTCAGTCGCGATGGGATCGTTTCCAGAATACTCCAGGAGGTTTTCATTTGTGATTGTGAGAGGCCAGAATATACGGCAAATTATTCTCAAACACTTATTCACAAAAGTTTGTAGTTTTCCGCTTATATAATCGGAGACCAGCCAGGTCTCTGAGCCATATAGTAGCACCGACTTTACGCTGGTATTAAAGATGCGCAGTTTCGTTTTCAGCGATATGGAACGGGAGTGCCACACCCGGTGTAGCTTTCGAAAGGCGTTTCTAGCTTTGGAAATACGTGCTTCCACATCTATCATTGCACCGCCATCTTTCGCAATGACACTTCCCAGGTAGCAGAATTTTTCAACATCCTCTATGTTAACGAGATTGCCATTAACTGCCACCTTTAGGGGGTCGTATTGGGGGTTTGCGTCCGCATCAGCTTAGTTTTAGAGATATTGATTTTGAGGCCAGCTGCGCGGGCATTTCGTTCCAGAGCCTTGAGCTTCGCTGAGACCCCTTCCAGTGTATGGGTCATGAAGCAGATGTCGTCAGCGTAGTCCAGGTCACATAACGTTTGGTTGATTCTCCACTGAATACCGTCCCGCGCCTCGTTATTTGTGCGCTTGAGGACATCGTCGAGGACAACTATAAACAGGAGAGGTGACAGAACGCATCCTTGCCGCACGCCGTTGTTTACGGCAAAGCTAGCGCTGTTGCTGCCTTTCCAGCGAACGGTGAGACTTGCGTCTTCATATAACGCCGTTATCAGCTTTATGATTCCGTCCGGGATACCGCAGTTGTGAAGAGAGCTCCATATGGCCTCCCTTTCGATGGTGTCAAATGCGCGCTCGAAATCCACAAACAGTAAATAGAGTGGGCACCTCCATTCCGTGGACTGCTCCACAATTATGCGCAATGTGTTAATATGGTCTACACAGGATCGGTTGGGTCTGAAACCATTTTGCTCTCGTCTGAGCAGGCCATTTAGCACGGGTGATATTCTGTCCAGGATTATAAATGCCACGATTTTTTGGATAGAGTTGAGAAGAGTAATACCTCGCCAGTTTTTACAGTGACTTAAGTCACCTTTTTTGGGAATGGTGACAATAACGCCTTCTTTCCACTCAGGAGGTATTGTTGCCGATATCCAAGCATTCTGAATGATGGGTTGCAGAACCCGTGATATAATGCTGGTACCAGCTTTCAAAAGCTCAGCTGGGAGCTCGTCCGGACCAGCAGCCTTGTTGTTCTTGAGCTTGCTTATGGCTAAGCTTATTTCAGTTACGGTGGGTGGGTCTGTGCGGATGCTTCTATTTGGGTTCCGTCTATGTGAGGAAGGGTTTTGGGCTGCCGGGTTTTCTGCTGCGATACGGTCCTCTTTGAAGAATTCTCTCCATCGGGAGAGTTGGTCAGAGACAGCGGTAATACTACTTCCATCCAGGGACCTGATGGGCGGTATGTTGTCCTTAGTACTTGCTAACTTTTTGATGGCTTTGTAGACACCACGTAGATTGCCACTCCTCGCACATTGTTCCGCTTGGTTGGCTATATTTTCCGCGAAGGAACGTTTGTCCTTCTTTACATTCTTCCTGACTTGACGGTGCTTTTCATTATATGCATTTCGTAGACGATCACGGTCATGGGAAGAGGAGGCGTTGAGATGGGATTTCAGCTGCCTTCGTTCCTCAATGTGTTGCCATGTCGTGTCGCTTATCCAAGGTTTGCGTCTGCTTTGATGGCGTCCCAGGGTGGAATCTGCAGCTTGCTGACATGCCTTCAGTACTTGCTTCCAGGTAGGTTGGTTTTCCAGATAGTCTATGTTTGCAGTTAGTGTCCTCTGATAGTGTTCGGCTGTATTTGGGTTTTTTAGGCTCTCTAAGTTTACGATCTGTGCTTGACGCCTCGCAGCTTTGATTCCTTCGGGCCTCAGGCGGATTTGGCCCAGTACCAGGTTGTGGTCGCTATAAATGTCTGCTCCTCTGCACGTGCGGACGTCTAGCAAGGAGTTGTGGAACCGTCTACTTATTAAAATGTGGTCAATCTGGTTGCGTGTTCGCCCGTCTGGTGATTGCCACGTGTATTTGTGGATATCCAAATGAGGGAATTTGGTGCCGCCAATGAATAAGTGGTGGTTAGCGCCTAGTTCTATTAGACGTTCGCCATTATTGTTTTTATGAGACGGTAAAGCATGCCGACCCATAATTTTTTCCACGTTTGTGTTTACGTTTCCCACTTTGGCGTTGAAGTCGCCAAGAACTATGATAATGTCACCTTTCGGGGCTGAGCAAATGGTGGCGTCTAGGAGGTTGTAGAACATATCTTTGGTGTCATCGGAGTCTGGTTCAGTGGGAGCGTAGCATTGTATGAATGTGATATTACGGAAGCTGGTTCTAAATCTGGCAGTGATTATCCTTTCTGATATTGGTGCGTATCCTATTAGGGCGCGTTTGGTATTTTTGGCTATTATTATGCCAACTCCGTTAGAGCGTTTTTCTGAGTTGCCGCTATAGATGAAGCAATGGCCGTCGAGCGTTGTGACTTCGCCACTACCAATCCATCTTGTCTCCGATAGGCCTAATATATTAATGTTGTATCGGACCATTTCTCTGCAGGCTTGAGCAAGCTTTGAGAGTTCAGAGAGGGAGCGCACATTCCATGTACCAAATCGAGTCAGTTGTTTGAAGCGTAGGGTCGTCATCGTTGAACGGTTGTTGTTGTATCCGAGGCTTGTTTCCGTTTCTTGAGTGAGTTAGTTTTTTACGGTCGGGTCACTGGCCCAACGCAACCTGTTTAATGTCTGAGGAATGACATGTGACTTTTATTTAAGAGAGTAGGTTCTCTCCGCCCGAGTTACAATTAGCCAGGATCTCTGTAAGACAGATACCCTGTTTCTAGCCGCCCCCGCGAAGAGGATGTAATCGCACTACCACCAGTACACACAGTTACGGCACGTACACCGGAGTGTTACATGTTATCCCCCTGTGTGCCTGACGGCTGAAAGTTGTTTAACCTATATATTTTGATTTGTGGTGAAGAAAATGGAATAAGAGGAAAATTGAAATAAATAATTTAAGTTGTGAGAAGAGAATTGAAAAAAGTATTTAATTTAAGAAAATATATATAATATAGTAAAGAATTTTTATTTTTGGATTTTTGGATAGTTAAAAGAAAAAATTTAATTATAAATATATTTATTTTTTATGAGTGTAAAAATTTTTATATTTTAATAAAAAATATTAATATTTTTAGTTAAAGAGAAAAAAATAGATTGGAATAAAATTTTTTTAAAATTAAAATTACGAGCAGGTGTTGAATGCAAAACAACCTAGCTACCCAGATGAAATCATCGTTACTGAAGTAAAAGCTGAAGTTCAACTACAAAGCTTGCGCGTTTTAGAACTTCACACTGAAGTTATTCAGAACATTACGGACGATTCGAAAAACTTAATTTTGATAGGAAAATGGGGATTTGATGGTAGTACTGGAAATTCTGAATACAAACAGAAAGCGCTGAACAACAACGCCATACGTACCATTGCAGCTGATAACCAATTCAAGTGATCCTAAAGGCCATCAAATAATTTGAAAAAATCCCCGACCATCATCTACACGCTTCTGCAGACCGATGAGGTTTCAATTTCAAAAAGAAACGGCTCAATTGGCTTTAAACGAACAAAAGCATTTCAAGGAACAAATTGATGAATGTCATGTCGACAATAAAAGGATCGAAGTTAAACACAGCTTGCAGTTGACCATGGTAGATGGGAAAATATGTAATGCCCTCACCGACACATTTGTCAAGCAAAGCCAACGGATATGAATGATTTGGAAAAGTGCTTGCAAAACAATTTTAATAAGAACAGCTTTGAGTGTGGTTTGTCACCATCACACTGTTATATTCGATTCTTTGAATATTTTTGGCACATTGCGTACAGATTGGACCAAAAAATCTGTTTGTTTAAGAAAAAAAAAGGATCCAAGAAGACTTTAAGGCAAAAATGGTGTTAATAGTGAAAAACCGAGAAGTGGGGGAAGCGGAAATTCTAATGATGGAAATACTGCGAGAACATTTTTCAATACGATGTTCAACATTGCTCCAAGCTATGGCATCAGGGTACAGGGTTAATGCTGACAAATTCCGCCAAAAGCCTACCAAAAGTTGCTAGATTTATGATTGGAACTACTTTCCGCCCTCAGCGCACAAAGTATTAGTCCATGGTATGTGATTAAATATGCGCTTGTTTCAATTGGAGAATTATCGGAAGAAGCTGCAGAGTGGCACAACAAAGATATAAAACTATTTAGAAAGCAGCATACTAGGAGAACATCTCGAATTGTAACAAACACCGATTTAATGAACAGACTACTTTTATCTTCCGATCCTTTTATTACGGGACTAAGGAAATTGCCGTGCAAATACAAAAAAAAATTTGTTTCGTTAAAAACTTTGGTGTTTTCGCTTAGATTTCAATATGCGAAATATGCAACATGCACTATGTTGTAACTTTGAAATTGTGGCTCTGACAGTTTTTTTTCGGTTTAAGGGGGGAGGGGATAAATTGTACAAATCTGAAACAAACTCGATCAGGGTACGGTATACACCTATGTTCATGCAAAAATTTGGGTCTCTATCTCTTATAGTCTCTGAGATCGACGCGTTCATACAGACAGACGGACAGACGGACGGACGGACAGACGGACATGGCTAAATCGACTCGGCTGTTGATGCTTTAATTCTTTTCCCCAACCCCACCCCCCCCCCCCCTTTTAGTTTCACAGCCGCCGTCCTCTCCCATAGAACGCCGACCACTGTGCAGTGGACTCCTCCTCTCATTAAGAATGTTAACGTCCTCGTTAACTATAAAAATGCGACTTTTGATCTTACAGCTTTTACAGGGTTTCTTAAATACTAATTTTAGTTTGCTGTTTTTACCATGATCTTTGGATCTCTTTACATGTCTTTTATTTATCCATGATTAACAATATATGTGAACAGTATAATAATAAATCTCCGTTTTATTTTATTTAACTGAAGAATATAAAAACTTGTTTTTTTCTTATATTTCTCTATTTTAGAGAAATTAAGTACAATATGAGATACAGATATTTATTTCTCGTTGTTTTTTCGAATAAAGGATGAGTGTTCAATAGGGTGTCCAAAAAAAAAAAAATTTGTTTTGCACCGGCATTTTCTGAAAGCTTATAGAGTAAAGAATTTTTGAGATTTTTTTCAGATTTTTTGAAAGACGTTTAGAGGTCGCACAAATCGAATTTCCCTCAATTGGATTTAGATCCGAACTAAATGCCGGCCACTGTAGCAGCGGAATATTGTGGGGCCTGAAATATGCTTTTGTCGCCGGGCAACGTGTGTGGAAGCATTTTCTTGCTGAAAAATCCAATTGTCACCATGGAACTCTTCAGCGATTGTGATAAGTTTACTTTCCAGCATCTCTGCATACATTTCCGCATTGATACGGCCGGGCCCAAATCGAATTTACAACTTGCCTTTAGCACTAAGAAAAGCCTATACCATGAGAGACTCTTCACCATGGTTGCGCTTGTAGCAGGTCGGTCGGGGATGACGCATATCTCAACAAATCCATCTGGGCCGTCTATATTAAACTATTTTTATAACTTAATATGAAGGATTCTATATCTTCGTCCCAAATCTAATTCTTTTCATAAATGGCCATTTGCGCATTCTTATAATGTTGCTTGTGGCTCGGCTTAGGTACCTTGGACTGATTCTGAAGATGCAACTCATTTCGGCAAATTTGCTGCTTGCGTTGTCAACATATTGGTAGACTTAGCTTCGACTTAATTTGAGCGCAGCTCATCAATTTATTTGCTGCTAGAGTCCTTATGAGTTAGTTGATGCTCTCATCCACCTTGGGAATCGATGATTTTGGCAATAATTTTGAGGACTACGGCTGTTCGTTAAACCGCGTTAACACCAATTTTTCTACCAACTTCATGCATGGTTTTGATTTTTATCTGCTGTTTAAGGGATAGTTCTTTTGTGAAAGAAAAATTAGAAAAAATAAAATGTTATCACTTGAAATTCACTTGATTGTTATGTTAATAATATTGCTTGCACACCTGTTCAATATTTTGTCATTGTAACTGCCGTTTATGTTGACGCTTTATTCCTCAAAAAGACAAGTAACTCAAATTGCACATATATCAGTTTTCTATGAGAAACATGGGATGGCTCGCTTGTTTCATATAACTGCACCACAGATTAGGAGGTAATTAGAAGTGAACACTTGCAAAGCGACATGAAGTAAAAGAGAATGAAAGTGTATACTCAAAACCAATGTATCGTTATTGGATCGAAAGAAATAACAAAAAAACATTTTGCACATATATCAATTTTACTGAGGTATGTTACTGTGAGCAAATAATAAGAATGCTATATAATAGACGTATAAAATTCGAAAACTAATAATACAATACAATAATAGAGACATTTCTCACATTACTAGATTTTAGCAAGGCTTTCGACACAGTACAACATGACATACTGTGCACAAAATTATGCAAGTTTTTCAATTTTAATGACACTGCGATCAAATTAGTTTCGTCGTACCTATGTGGCAGAAGACAGGCAGTATTTACCCAAGAAGAAATGTCTACCTTTTTGCCTGTCAAATGCGGTGTACCTCAAGGCTCAATTCTTGGTCCTCTTCTGTTTTCGATGTATATTAACGATCTACCTGTCTCTTTGTCAAACTGTAATGTCCACATGTACGCTGATGATGTCCAATTGTACGCTAGTTGTCCACTGCAAAGTATAACTGATTGTGCTAATTTATGTAACAGTGAACTGTCTAATGTCAGTAAATGGGCTCAATGTAATGGACTATCTCTCAATCCGACTAAATGTAAGTGTATTGTTATTTATAAAAAACTGCTGAGCACTGAATCACTACCTAATTTATTGCTTAATAGTACTCCAATTCAATACGTAGAGCAAGCTGTCAACCTTGGCATTACAATTAATAAGACTCTCTCCTGGAGTGACCAAGTAATAAAAGCCACTGGAAGAACATATGGACAACTTAGGCAGCTTTCACTTACTCAGCAGTTTTTACCAACTGAAATCAGACTAACGATTGCTAAAACGTACCTGACACCCTCGCTGTGCTATGGTACAGAAATATTTGGAAATTGCGACGTGGCTTCTCAGCGGAAACTCACAGTGGCATATAATAATATCGCCAGATTCGTGTACAATGTTGGAAGAAGAGAGCATATATCCAGTTTCGCCAAACAAATCCATCAACTAAATTTTAAATCTTGGACTGGCTTTAAAAATCTACTGCTTTTACACCGTATCATTTTTACAAAAGAGCCAAGCTATTTATTTGACAAATTATGTTTCAGCACATCGTCCAGAACTAAAAATATCAATAGTATACGACATAAACTCTCCTGCTCAGAACGTCATTTCTTCGTACACACTGTTCGTTTGTGGAACCAATTACCACCTCAGTTAAAGGTAGTTAGTAGCGCAGCGCAATTTAGGGACAAGCTTAGGCAATTTTTAATGTTAAACAATTAATTATTTATATAAAAATGTTAAAAAAATCGTGTTTTAACAGATGTAGGAAATGTAATTTTAGATTTAATTAGGTTAATACGCTTTCCTCAATGTTCGTTTTTCTCTTTTAGTGACTAGTGCAATAATATATTAGGTTATTCTTGTCGCACTAGGATGTAAGAATAATAATAAATAAAAATAATACACATAATACAAAATAAGTATTACTTTTATCGGTACGTACCGGTAATTGAAAACCGAAATGGAACCTTTAACCGAAACATTAATTTCGCGACGTACCGGTATCGAAACCGGAACCGAAATTCGTTGCGGGATTAAGCCCTGGTTTCAACACAATTTCGGAAAGTTAGGTCAAAATCGGAGGAATATATCGTATATATGACAATATAACAAACAGGCAGGCTTATATCATGCTCCTAGACTATATAAACTTCGGTCGAGCCTTAGTTGACTTCCCTCTATTTTTAATTTTCGGCTTGAAAAGTATCACATGTCGTAGATGATTCCCTGGCTTTAGGTACTGTTTGTTTTAAATTGAGTGGATCTAGCCAGATCCGACTTTCTTCTCCTAAAGTTCCTTCCATAGTTTGCTTATAGTTTCTTTATGTAGTCCTGTATATATAATTAGTTAAGTTTTTGAATAAATTACAGTTGGCAAGTTTATCAAGAGATTACAAATATTTATTATGCGAATATTTGAACACATTTTAACAACTACTTGGTAAGGTCATTCGTTAGCTTTGAACTCAATATGCAGAGTTCCATTTTGACATGTTTTTTAATAGTAATTTGTAAGGTTTTTTTAAGTATTTAAAAAAATTTTCTATATTGAATAAAATTAAATTGTACGAACAATAAACGAATGCCAAACGCCTGTTAGGATCTTATGCTTTAACAATAACAAGAAATAATAATACGATATATGGAAATTGCTTGGAGACTCGACCCGTACACTTGATTTTTGTGCTTGTGGTTGCAGCGGCTGTTCCGCCGCTTAGATGCTGCGTATGGATTTCCAGCGGCGTAGTAGAAGACAGGCAGAGCTCAAGCCACTGGAGAATCGGCTAAATTCGCTTATGTTAATGTTACGTGTGGGAATGTCGATTTTCTCTTTCAAAGTCTAAAAGGTGAACAGATTGTAGTCCATTTCTTGCATCGCAACTCTGGCCACTCACCTTGTAGGCTTCTGGAATTTCCGTGGGTGATCTGTGGACAATAGTGCCGTTTATATACAACACATTGGCCGCACTCTCCTCGGGTAGTGTTAGCTTCTGGTAGGTGAAACTGGCCTCACGTTCCATCCGTTTCACGATCTCCTGGCAGGTGGGACTGGTGCTAACACATAGCACATCTGGTCCGGCCATGGTGACGTAGTACTTCAGGCGTTTGGAGCCATTGACCTGGTTGGTTGAGTGCGGGGAGGTTCAAATTTTGCGGTTTTGCCAGATGACTCTACTGCTCTACTCACTTTGATGGGTGTAACTGGATACTCCGGATAGGCCATGGCCACAGCTCGAGCACCTTCTTCGTTGGTAAAGGCCGAAATGCCAATAAAGAACTCACGCCCTGCCAAGCGAATTGCATTGCTTTAGAGACGATTTATTTCGGGGACAGCAATGTCACGACTTACCAGTGAAAAGAACATCTCCGCCGTCTAATGCAGCATGCGGATCCTCGATTTCTATAACTGGAATATCCAGTTCCTTCTTTAAAATAATGCTCATACTCTCGGCCTCGCGTCTGCGCTGAGCATTCTCCGATCTGCCAATCAGGGCCACACCATTGCAGATGACCGCACTGTTCTCCACAAACACACCCTCTGGCAGTGCATCATCCGGTGGCAGCTCAATCACATCCAGTCCAATCTCGCGCAGCAGTGTGCAATATTGTTCGTGCTGCTGCTTGGCCAATTGAACATCAAAGCTGCCATTCTCCAGCAGAGCATTGGAGATTCTGCATGTCAATTGAGGCAATTAATTATGGTGTGGGGGGGTGTTAATGATGGGTCGTGCCCCACCCATTGTGACCTAATTCAAGGGCGGTGGCGATGTCATCCCCCAACCCGGCCACGCCCACTGACCGACTGGACTACAACTCACCTTGCCACTATGGCGTGCGTATACTTGGGTGGTGGCATTTTACCCAGCAAGCCCGGATCAACCACTGGCCTGGGGACTCAGACTTCACTCGAACTTGGAGTGGCAAGCGCCCAGTGCCACAGTGTGCCCGTATTTGATCAATGTTGACAAGTTTGCATTTTTCCCGCTATCTCTGAGAGTTGGCTAAATTTAGCCAAAAAAAGGTCAAATTGTCAGCACTAAATTATCTTTGCCAATTGAAAACTAGAGCTAGTTACTCACAAACTTAATTTTCTGCCAGCGGAATTGGCAATTATTACGGCTGGGATGAGCGTAAGTTACTGTGTAAGCCATCAACAGCATAATTTCAACATATATCAAACGGCCACACTTTTGATCATCAGCTGTGTTTTGTTTACATTTTTGAATTTGGCTCAACTTTCAGAAGTTAAATATTTTGTAGACCTAGTTCTGACCCTTATTTATGGGGTATAATCTGTCTACCTTTGGTTTAGAGTATGTCATTTCATCCCTATTCAGCTCTTCCCCGTATAGTTTACAAAATTAAATGCAATCACTTCTCATTTGTGTCCTTTAATCAAGCTGCCATTTATTCCAGAGAACTCCTAAAGTAAGCAAATAAAAATTCAAGCGGTGGGCAAATTCTGCAACTGTCGCAATCAGTGTTTACTCGCCCCTGGAGACACCCAGCATACGGTAAGGCGAACACAAAGTTTGGTGGGCTATCGAAAGATTATCTAAAATTTGTGATTTGTCTTCTTTTTGGGACTGCAATCGGCCATGACGAGGAACTTGGACGGCAGCATTGTTAACCAGTTTGCAGAGTTGAATCTTTCTGATCCGCTTGCTTAAGCGCCAACTTAGAGTTTTATTGCCAAGCTCAAGCCGAGAGTTGAATATCAAATCAAAAACTTATCATCAGTAAGGAGAAAACAACATTGAGCACCTTGTAAACGGCGCAGGAGGAGGAGTCTGGGATCTTCCGTCGCCAAGTGTGTACACTACTAATCAAAAATGCTGGGAACCAACTGCTGCCTGTGTGTGGGTGGCGGACAGTCAATTTTATTGCTAGGTTTTGTCTTGGTTTGGTTTGTCTTTAGGGGGCTGATTGTGGTTGAGTGTTGGTTTGCAGAGGTTATTGGTGTTGGTGGGTAGTCCGAGTCTATGTTGGCAATCCGAGTGTTTTGCGTACCAGGCGTCGCGCAATATTATTAAACTCTTCTCTCCGCTCGCGCCACATAATGGCCGCATCCACATTGGCTCCGCTCTCGTCGTTGGGCTCTGCAAAGTGTGTGGTCAGGTCAGCACGGGATTTAGTGGTGCCTGCAAACGTACTCACCCGCCAGCATGCTGACCACGCTCAGCAGGATTTTCTCTACACTTTGCACAGGACTCCAGCGTTCCGCTGACAGTTCATAGCCCATGGGATCATCGCCTGGCGCGTGTAAAATTGATATGCAAACTCGTCCATCGGCAAAGATGTTGGGATGGAACATATCACAAGTGAATTTCATTTTTGGCGGACTCAGTGGGTAGTCGGGTGGAAAGACCAGTCGCGCCGGAAACACGCCTCCCTCGAAGCAAGTGCCCTCGGGTCCACTGCCAAAGTACAAAAAGCGTCAGAAAGAGAGGGAGGGAGGGAGGGAGAGAGAGAGACAGAGAGAGGTAAGTGTTCTGGACGGCCCTGGGACAGCAAAGATTGCTGGGTCACCGTCACTCACGCAATGAGCGCCTCCCATTCAAAGAAATTGTCTTCGCTGATGGGTCCAGCCACAATGCCCTCGGGCGGGTCCAGGGTTAACTCTGCAGTGGCACAAACGCATAAACAACAGTTGGGGGAACAGTTAGTGGCCAAGTCTTCGACTTACGTTTGTATTCCGCCATCAGGCGACGCAGCGCAGAGCCAGCCATTTGCCCTCCTCCGCTTCCACTCTTCTGCAGTTGCTTTTCTCTTCGTTTTTGTTTCGCTTTCGTCTTTGCTCTTCGTCGTATTGCGACGCGGGTACAATTAGTATTAGTGGTCAATCGCTCTCGCGGGCGCAGATTAGATGCAGCAGACACGTCGCCAGTTATCAGTAACAGCTTGGGCAATGTTTATTTGTTAATAATTAAATAGAAACAACACACACATACACGCGACTTGTGTCTGTGTGAGGGAAATAGAGAGGGAAATTTGTTCAAAACTGACAGTGTTACCTTATTATTACATGCAGACATCGAAGTTGCACCACACTGGACGATTTCTTTGAAATTTCCCCTAACGAAATTACCCACAGAATGCGCTAAATTCAAATAAGGGAAATTAAGATATCTGGATATACATATACTTACGGTATTTGTGGACTAGTTGGGTTTCGGGCAAATTTTCACGATTCTTGTATAAAATATATTATGAAGTACGTTGCCCTAATATTTAAAATAGATTGTTTGACATTGTACACGTTTGTTGTCTTGTTTGTTGGAAATGTAAGTTCAAACTAGAACAGCAGCTGGAGTGGCAACTTTTTTTATTCCATTTTATTCATTGTTTCATAACCAGGGAATCATAAACAAATGAGTAAATTTGAAGCGGAGGCTATTGCTATGTATGCTATGTTTCTGGTTCCTGATAACTTTTTATACTCTGTACCATACCTGTTAAGTTGCCAATAGAATTACTAATCAATTAAATTATTTTTGGAAAATAGGGGGGTGGTAAAAATTATGTTTTAATGATTACGTTACATAATCAAAAATATGGAAATTTACCTAATTATTAAATAATGGATTGGAAATAATGTTTCCATTATTTCCATTATTTCATTTTTTCCTATTTCCTATTATTTTACTTTTTAGATTTTTTTTCTATAAAAACAAATTATTTTCAACATCACATTTAATAACAACAATGTTGTTGTACGAGATTGGCTTACAACATATTAACAAGAACGTATTAAACAATACATGTTTTCACATTAAATTAAACACAAACATTAAACATAATCCTTTTTCCGCACGAAATAATAAATATCCCCAACGGCGCAAACTGGTCAAAGCTACAGAGTTATGTGATTAAAGCCTTAGCATATAGAAACAGAATTATAAAGAGATCATCTTAAAAAGGATTTTTAGTTTTTAGTTTTTTAGTATTAGTTATTTATTTTGTAAATCCTGCTAGCACAATTCGCAAACCCAAGATGGCTGAACGATCTGGTATCTGGGGAAGACCCGGGAAGACAGGTGTTAAGCTACGTGTAGAGGGTGCGAGGCGGTGAGCGACAGACGGTTCTTTTAACCAAGTCGCCGAGTAACTAAACTTTTTATTTTTAATTTTAATTAATAAACAACTAAACGCAAGATATATACCTTAAATTACAAACACTTTCATAGTACATAATCTTTTTCATGAAACTATAATTTAGGATTTCATGGACTACAACTGAATATTTGGACACAGGGTATTTTTACTTGTGCAATTTGTGCGACTTTTTGTGTTTTGCCTATTTTCAATGCAAGCATGTATGTATTCGTTCGCGATCATACTTCAGCTTGTGCGTCAGTCTGTCGCAAGGTTCGTAAACCACAGTCGCAGCTCTAGTTCCCGACTAGAACATACCCTGAACTTATAATTATACAGTATAGTCGTGTTTTGTGTATCTGGGACTTAACTTCAGTGTTCGATATCTATGCTGTTTCTCAACCGATTTCGATGAATGATAAGTTATCACATATTTTCAATATTTGTATGTAGTGCTAGTCTCCAAGATCGATGTGTTCGTTCAGATGGACAGATAGATCAAGAATATATATATATTATGGGACCAGAGATGCTTACTTTCGCTTTTTGTACACAACCATTATACTCTTTATTTCGCATAAAGAAACAGGGCCGAAATGGCGGCAAACTTCGAAGAACACAACGTGCGTGTGCTGTTGAAAGCTTTTTCATAAAGTGCGTGGCTGCAAAAGTTAGCACTTTTTGTAAAGAAACATTGTTGTTATTAAAGTGATGTTGAAAATAATTTGTTTCTCTCAAAATAGTCCAAATATGAAAATAATTGAAAATAATGGAAACGATTATTTTCCTTTTCCATTATTTTCAATTATTTTTAATCATTTATGGTAATTTTCCATTATTTTTGATTACACAGCCCAACACTGTTTTTGGTGCAGGTCTATTTTTATCAGATTATGTTAATATAGATTGCACTGAACAAAACTGTATCATTGGTTTTGTTCTATCAGCTCTTGTTTCCAAGATATGGCGGAAAAACGAAAACGTTGCAAATAATTATTGTAATGGTAATCATTAAATTTTGAAACCGAAAATAATCGTAATTTATCTTAATTCAACTTTTAAACAAAATAATCTAATTAATAATGACTACAATTAATAATCATTATTTAACAGGTATGCTCTGTACACAGGTACACAGAGCATTGCCCCGTTTATATGTAGAGAAATACTTATTGTCATCAGTGCTGACAACTCTTCGAGCCATAAAAAAGCTAAACAAGCCTTTGAAAAAAGCTAGAAATAGCCAGAAAATTTGAAACGATATTTTTTATTGATTTAATCCAATATTTTTAAAAAATTCTCAAGTTCGTCAAACATATCGTCTTCTGCAGCTGAACTTATGTAGATCTGATTGGTCCCTATCTTTTTTAAGCATCCTGCTGGCACTTCAACCTTGCAAATTCAGACTTTCATGACATTTGAGATTTACTGCACTAACAAAATCAGTATTGCTTCTGGGTTTTGAATTCTTTTAAACATTCGTGCTTGCTTGCCTTTGGTAGAGCCTTATATAGAGCATTATATATGCAATCTGAATTTAGTTTCTACCGCTACGACCGCTCCAATCTGGAGCTTAGTCTTCATTTGTGCCTTAGCGAGCAAGACTGGTCTACAGTGCAACAGTGCTGTCTTTAAGTGTACAATGTACATGTGTGCTATTTCTATTCCTTTTCTTGTGAGGATTAGTGACAACACCTCGCTTGAATTGTTTTTAATGCACCAAATGTTGCAGAGCCTTGTTTTATCCTTCGCAACAGGCATCTTTTAATAACACGGTTTCTCTTCTTCCAGCTGCTATGTGTCAGATAATCTTACAATTTGAAGCTGATTTCACATTTCTACAGGAGGGGTGCTAGAATGATCTTACGGCCGAGTGAAAACAAATACAAATGCACAAAGTATATCTTAAGCTAGAACAACAACAAGAAATAGAACAAGTTGAGAGCTTAAGCTCCTACCTCCCAACAGTCTCAGCATACCTGGCTGGTAGAAACCTGTCTCTCTCCTCTGGCAAATGCAGCTCAACTATTTTCACTACTTGGACCAAGATAGTGAACACTCAGCTCAATGTCACTGTGAACGGAGGAAAAATTCCCAATATCAAATACCCAAATATCTTGGGAGTGACTTTTGACAATCTCTTCTTCTTTGCGAGGCACGCGGAGAACACAGCCCGCAAAGTTATAGAAAGAAATGGGGCTCTCAAAGCCATAGCTGGAAGCTCTTTGGGAAAGGAGAAGGAGACACTGCTGGTCACATACCAGGCTATAAAGCGTGTTCAGTGCGACTATGCGGCACCAGCATGGAGCGCAGCCATCAGTGACACATAATACAAAAAAAGGCCCACTTTTGCAACCGTTCATTATGTATTTTTTGCGCTGAACTCAGATAAATTGTCCTTTTTCTCCCAGCACGTCAGGCTTACGAGATATCTGCATAAACGTATGTTTAGCGAGGTATCTTTACATTTGTTGGTCCTGTGGCCATATTAAGTGTCCTATACCAACCAAATTTGTTTTAATGTAAGCTGCATTGAACGACGTTACAGAAAAACCAAACACGAAGATTTGATTTTGCTGATAAGTAAATTTTTGGATTTGAATATTGAAAATGTGGTTATTTTTTGATAAAATCAATTTTTTCCCAAGTTTAAATAATTCTGAAAAATTTTCTGCTGATATTAAAAATCTTAGAAAATATAGGTGGTTGTCCTTTGTTTCTTCTTATTTTACAAATATAATTGTTGGTTTTTGACTCAATCAAAATCTAACTTTTCCTTTTCTTTCTTATCTGTTCAGCTATCAGCAACTTTGTTGCAAAATTTGCTTATAAGCGATATTTGCTTAAAAGCGATTTGCATACCACCAATTAAATTTTTATATCAAAGTAGTGCATAATGCATTAAAATATAAAACTTTTGCATATAACCGGAATTTGCATACAAGCGGTTCGTCATATAACCGATATTTACTGTAATAACTCGAGTAATTTAATAGATGTTTTAATAAAAATTTAAACTTAAGGTTTTTATCGAATTCATCACTTATTCTCTAAATTTCAATTTTTTAGGTCAACTATATATCATAGCTCACATACAACTTAATCATATACATAATTGAGTTCCTAACATTTTAAAATTCAAAGTTATTTATTTTAAACAAATGAAGCAAGAAACATTTAGATGTGCTTATAAAAAGTTTTGACAAAGGTGTTATAAACGGATCTGATGATATGAGTAACCCATTCATGGCATCTTCCATCGTATTGCATCTATTGTCTTTTCGGGTATGATTTTGCCGTAAATTCCGGAATTCTTTATTCCTCGCATCAAGGGCTTCTTCGGACATCATACCAATAACAGTTCGTAGTTGGTTATCATTTTTGATTTTTTTACACCACAAGGACTTACACCTTACATAAATGCTAATATTAGCTTGAACAAGATTGAACGCCGTTAGTTATAGTCAAAAGTTGTCAGTATACGCTCAAAAACCATATATGCTAAAACAACCTATATCTACCACAATTTTTTTCTACTCATGAAAAGGCGGGTCACAAAAATACAATTTTTATTTACTACATACCTTATCTGAATGTCAAACAAAGATATTGAGTCAATAAACTTGTATTTGTTTGTTTAATCGCTCAACCAAAAAAAATCAAAAAAAAAAATCGATCACAGAATTTTTTCAACAAAATGTAGACAAATTGTCTCTTAAATGTCCAATCTTCTTAATGGCAATCGGGTTTTTTCTGGAAACCTAACGGGACTTTACAAAAATTGCCTAGAAAACGTGAGCACTTGTTCAATTTTGCAAAGCAGCTGCACGCAGGGCGAATATTTCACAACAAAAGCAAACTTCAAAGCGAGCAGTCGATTAATTACGTTCCCGAATTTAAACTATTTTTAGTGGATTTTGAAGTTAAAGGTATTTATTTTAAGTTCCTATATTAATAAAAGCCAACTTGTGTTGTATTAATTATGAAATTACTGCTTTAGTTTATTCAGTTTTTTTTTTGGAATGTTTACTTAAGGTTTTAGCTGTGTTCCCCCAAGATCCCCCGATTCATTTCTTTTTCAGAGAATTTGTGTGGGTCTTAAGATAATACAAAATTGAAATTAGCTACAGATATTTGCAGATGTGTGCACAATTAACAATATACTAACTCTGTCTTTTTTTTCTTCAAGGTCAATATTGCCTTCCGAAGCAGCTGCTTTGCCTTGTAGTTGTGCTGTGTCTTTGTGTTCGTCATTCGTGTTTAGTGTTCTTATTAAGTTTAAATTATAATTTTGATTGCACTTCTCTTTTTCGATTTTATTTTGGTAGGCGACTCATATCAGTGTGTATTTACACGCTTCTATATTTTCAATTGTTGGTGCACAGAAATGGGCACCAATGCAGAAAAAAAATACTGGAGGCGATGATGTGCAAAGCAGTATTGAAAATATCGGCTAAATGCTAGAGATGAGCGATCTTACAAAATGTATTCGGTGCACATGTAAAAAACTTATGCATTTTGGATTCAATACAAACGTAAAAAAAGCATCAGTTTTTGAATATCAATAAACGACGGCATTGGAGGTGATTTTGTTGATAACCTAATTTTAATTGAAAAAGGGGATTTGACGGTATTGAAAATTGTTAATGTAATGACTTGGATCGATATTGACAAAATTGTGTGTTAGCATATAATATTGATTAGTAACGAGTTTGGGAGCGATAGCATCGAAAATAAAAAAGTTGCTCATACTAAGATTTTTTTCCAAACTTAACTTTTGTATGGCAGCCATACTATATAGTTGTCCGATTTTCATAAAACTTGTCGAAATTATTTGAAAGCATAAGAAACTTATAAATACGAGGTTCGGAGACGTTGGCATGAAAAACAAAAAAGTTTTTCTCACTAAAAGAACTTTTTCAACCGATCGTTCCTATGGCAGCTATATGATATAGTCGTAAGATACGGTCAATTTTTATACCCGTTACTCGTAGAGTAAAAAGGGTATACTAAAGTCGTGCAAATGTATGTAACAGGCAGAAGGAATCATTTCCGACCACATAAAGTATATATATTCTTGATCAGCATCAACAGCCGAGACGATATAGACTTGTCCGTCTGTCCGTCCGTCCGTCTGTCTGTATGAACACCTAGATCTCAGAGATGGTAAGAAATAGAGGTTTGACATGTATGGGACAAATGCTTCTTTTATCTGCACGCAGATCAAGTTTGTTTCAAATTTTGGCCACGCCCCCTCCCGCCCCCGCAATTTGGAAAAAACGTTATATCTCCTACAGTTTTAAAGATAATTTGTACCTTCTAGAGATAGTTAGTAATTAGCAAAATGAATCGATTTGCCGAAGAAATGATAAAGATCGGATGAACGGTTCTCAAGTTATGAACAAAAAAGTGAACCACAGCCCGCCCGATACCACCCCTCCCACCCTAAAAAATGTTGCATACTTTTTGGATGGTCACACTAAGGAACGCAGGAACACTGTTAAACTTGTTTTTTCATGAGTAACGGGTATATCGAAGTCGGTAAGAGCCGACTTTAACTTACGCTCTCGTTTTATTATGAATTTAAAATATTTTTCTAGAATTTTGGTGAAAATTTCATAACGATATCACAACTAGAAGTATTTATGGCCGCGGCTTCATACAAGCCCAACCACTGTGCTGTGCGGCGTAGTCCGTATCTACAAATATGACATTAAATGTTTAGTTTTGACATTGTTCATTTGACTAAAGACTCTTTCCACTTCTGCGTTCGACCATGGTAGCGATTGATGTCAGTGCCTAAAATTTTTTATTTCCTGCTGCATCCACGTAGTTAGATACTTCGGCCCAAAAGGTAGTGCTATTCTTTAAATTGGACCTCTTAATAAGGTGGACGTTCGCGTATTGGAACAGAATCTCTTCAATATTGGTTGATTCCATCTTAATGTTCTCAAGGATGTGCACAATTTCCGCCTTCTTGGCACATAATATTTTGGCGATGGAAAACAAATCAACTTACTGAAGGATTTCAAAATTTTCTGGCAATCTGAAATAATTTTTAATTTAATAAAACAAAAATTACAACTAGTAGTAGTAGTAGTATTATTTATTATTTTGTAATATGTGACAACAAATATGCATATGAGTTATTAATATCCTTAAAATAAGTAAATAATTATATGCTTCTGAGCATGGCATTTAAAGCCGTCAGCCCATATTTCTCTTGAATAGTCCCCAATACTCCATTTCCGGTTACTACACTTGACTTCCCCGGTCGTCCCGAGATATCAAATCGTTCACCGGCAATGGTGCGTTAGAGGATCACCCATAGGAAAAAACAAAATAAATAAACAAAAAAATTTACATTAATTGATATTGACAATAGTTTTAAATTTAACATTAAAATACATTGACTGAGATTATAATTAATTGCTGCCTTAATTAACATTAAACATTGAATTCACTTATTAACATTTTACGATACATGATAATGTTCTCTACAAATAAGCTTAAGGTCACACATCCTCTTTCTCCATTTAAGACTCCAATTAATTCTGCATCATAAAATCTTGACTGGCTTACTTTTGCACTTGCGTAGTATCTCTGATTATTTTGCAGTTTAAGTTTAATAAATAGGTCGTCAAGTTTATTGCACCAATCGATGTACGTGTCAGATTCATTGCACAAATTTATCCCCAAGGCATGTAATTTCTCATGCTCCAATATATTTTTTTCAAGAATTTTCCTTGATAGAATGTGCGGTAACCGTTGACTTCCACATTTGAACAATGTTCGTGTTATGTTTTTAAGTAAAACTTACCAATTATACTCTTCAAACTTCCGTGTTTTAGTTTACACATGTTAACCCCCCCCGTTAAGTCCCACTCCCTCTCCTGTGCGTTTTTTTCACCGTCTGACCTTCTGTCTCTGCATTTTGGAAAAGTGATAAAGAGCCCCCTCTTACTTATTTTAATACATAACTTTTTTCTGGTTTGCTTTATCTGATCACTATCGACTTCTTTTTACGTACTGATATTGTTACTTTCGTAAATTCTCGAACTTCAGAGCCCTAAATTTTTGTATCGTTCGTTCATTGAGATTATGAAAACATAATCCCGATCTTTTAGACTGGTTACGTGAAGACATGTTTCCAAAAGATAAAGCTAAATCCCTTACCTTAAGTGCAAATTCAAAGTATAACGTAATTCGGTGTTTGCGTTGGTAATTGGAGAACCTTCTTTATGAAGTATCTATGGAGACTATAAACTTCCTCAAAGCAGGAGTATCCCCATACCTGTGCTCCATACGCTTGTACCGATCTACATGCTGCTCGGAATAGATTCCACTTGTCGGTAAGGGGTATGTCTGATCGCCCAGTAAAAGAGTTCCACGTGATATTTAAACTCCTTTTTGCCTCTCCATTCCTATTGGCGACATGTTTTTTAACAACTATGTTCTTCATAACCATGTACCTCTCTGCTTGAGCTCATTAATTATCCTAAGTTGGGCATTCAAACGAATTTCGGCCTCAATACTTCGAGATGTTTTCCTTATACTCTTTGAGCTTTGTGTCGAATGCATATTCCAAATAGCAATCCTGCTTAACAAAATGTTCCAAATCATTTTTTTAAATATCAATATCGACATTAGGGGGAATGATTTTGCATTTTAATGAATTTATCGCACATACGAGATCATTTAAAAGGTTGGTTGGTCTCCAAGGTTGTACTTCCCGCTAGCCGCTATTTTACAAAAAATTTTCGCTGTGATTTGAATATAAGGAACGGTGCAAGTGGTTTTGCCTTTCATATTTTACTTATTAAAGGCATTTTCTACATAGAGCTGTCTGTCTAAACTAACAAATAACAGTGCAAAATCGACGACTTTCTGACACATAGCAGCTATCTGGGAGAACAGAAATCGGAACTCTGCGCGGAGTCGTTTTAAAACGAAAATACAACGAAAGAAGATATAGAAGAATGTTGGTTTGTGAGACATTTTAAGTTGTTTTCCCGTTGGCCAGACATACATATTTCTCTCGACCTTTTCTTGCTTTTGCCACAGTGGGTAATGATAAATTTGTCATAAATTAATCAACCATGGGCCAATGTTTTAATTTGTTGGCCAACTTTGAACCGAAATACATAAACAACTGCATGAGCAACAACAACAACAAAAATTTCTAAATTTAATTTAACCGTTTACCTAGCGAATACAAACCGCTTGTTAATATCACTTACAGTTTTTATGTAATGTAATTTTTTGTAAACCTTTAAAAAATGGCAAGGTTACCTAATAATGGTACTCCATATCGCGGAATTTTAGCTGTGGAGTACAATTTCTTAGGGACATGCAATAGCCCATTATACCATCATAAAAACGATTTTAATGAAAATCTACCGTGCGCTTTTATAGATATGGAAAAATGAAGGTTTAACTCCTTCTGGAGGTACCTTAACCGATTGCACGATTGAAGTGAATTTATTATATTGCGTTCCCAATGACCCTGTCCACATTTGCTGAATTTTGCAGAATTTTATCTTAAACCATTAAAAACCAAGTTAAAATTTTTTGTCGTTGTGTGTTGCACGAACAAAAGTACCCATAAAACGCGAACAGAGGGTTCATTTCACAAACTGCTTACAATTTCGAGGAAAAACTCGACGAGGATCTTTACGTTGGGTATGAAGTGGTGGGTTTTTTAGTTTTAATCTTCTTAGATATTCAGCTTTATGGATAACTCTCCGTGCCGTATCGGTACTTGCGTTTAATTGTAATTTTAAATGATTTTGAAGCTGAAGGGTGTAAATATAAAACTTTTTGAACAATTCGCTGCAGTACGTGAAAATGTTTTTGGTGCGGACTTTAATATTATTTCCATAATTTGATGGGGTTTTAAGAAAATTGCGTACAACACTTTAACTTATTCCAATTTTTCGTAGCAATTTTCTTGTACGTAAGAATTCACCCTTTTAAAACCATTATTTTGCTTTTTCTTCATAAGTTAGTGCTTTACCGTCCAGCACAGTATTTTTTCTAATTAAACGTTTATATGTTGACAAAAGATCAACTTCATTGCGCGGAGTTTTACTCAGAATGATAAAATCACGTTTGTCCCTATTCAAGTGCTTGATAGAAATATGCCATTTTTTTGAAGAGCTCGTTGAAAAAAATTTTTTAACAGAAGACTACGTTTATTTAAAAATTTTTTGTTAATTCATTAAAGAATGAAGTACTGAATGCCAAAAAATATTTGCCTTTCCATTTAATTTGATTGTTTCAGTCAAATAGTTGTATATTCGCGTTAAAATGCTTGTCCCTATTCAAGTGCATGGCAGTGTATGTCGTTTGTAACGCGGCGGAGATGTGTCGTTTGAAAACGACGTATCGCCGCCAGAAAATAAGCGACATATCGCCGCCGGTAAAATGTACTGGTCGGAGATATGTTGCCGGAGATATGACTATGCCCAGATTTGGTAAGAGATAGAGGGTTGACATGTATGGGGCAAATGATTCTTTTGCCACGCCCCCTCCCGCCCCAGCAATTTCGGAAAAAGTCAAATCTTCCACAGTTTTGTAGATAGAGGGTTCCTTCTAGAGTTAGTTAGTTATTATCGATAAGAGTCGATTTGCCGAAGAAATGATAAAGATCTAATGAGCGGTTCTAAAGTTATGAGCAAAAAAGTGAACCAACCCCCTATTCATTTTGTGCGTATCTCGCGGGTATATCCGTACCAAGTACTATAGTTTAAAAACTTAAAAAAGGGCATAAGATGTTCGCTATTTTCCAAAAATGATATTTGGAAAATTTTGGAGTTTTTTTTTTACCATGTCTTGACGCACTTAGGCGCAAATTCCTTGAGAACTTTTGACCCGATTTTGATCATTTTTTTCGGTAAACGTAGCCAGGTGTGGGCGTGAAGAACGCATGTTAATCATTTGTATAAACTTATAATTTAAAATTAAACCAAAATCAACGCTCTAGGCTATGTATACTAAATGCATACATCTTACAATCTCGATACACCGTCCAAAAAAAAACCAAAAGAATTGTCACTTATGATATTTTTGATTGAATGAAAATTGTTTCTATTCATGTGAAAAATCGTACCAATCTAAAAATTTATCTCATCTGAGTATAGGCCTTAAGCTTGACTCTTTTTTATTGTGAAAAAGAGAAGTAAATGAAAGCAATAGAAATCAAGGTACAAATTAGGGTTGTGAAAATATGTAAAAAATATCGTATCGATGATGATAAATATCATCAGGTTTTTTGCAATATTTATCACCAAAATTTATCGATATATCTGATATTTTTGTTTTTATTTCAGTATAAAAATCTTAAACCCCCAAAATAACAATAACTTTAAGCATTATGATTTTTTTGAGCTTTTTATACCCGTTACTCGTAGAGTAGGGTATACTAAGTCGTGCAAATGTATGTAACAGGCAGAAGGAATCATTTCCGACCATATAAAGTATATATTCTTGATCAGCATCAACAGCCGAGTCGATTAAGCCTTGTCCGTCTGTCCGACCGTCCGTCCGTCCATAATTAGAAATTAGCAAAATGAATCGATTTGGCGAAGAAATGATAAAGATCGCATGAACGGTTCTCAAGTTATGAGCAAAAAATTGATGATGATTTTTCAATGTAGGAAAATCCGCCATATGCGGGAATATTCCCGGAAAATTCTCCATGGAAGATACTATTTTACCCGATTTGACTTAAAACTCCAATTGTAAGGGTCAAAATATTAATTTGTGTTTTCATTTTTCCCGATGTTGGAAATACCGCCGGGATACCCACTGGGAAGTGGTTGGGAAGTGGATCGGGATGTGGGTGGTTAATTTTTTTTTTGGCGGTTTTTTTGATGTGGGTGGAATGTGGCTGGTAAGTGGATTGGAAGTGGGTGGTATATGGGCGGGAAGTGGGTGGGATTTGGGAGGGATGTGGGTGGTATGTGGGTGGCAAGTTGGTGGAAAGTTGGTGGGAATTGGGTGGAGAGTGTGTGTGATGTGGATGGGAAGTAGGTGTGCATTGGTTTTATACTGTTGAAGGCGCAGCGAAGCGCGACGGGTTATTGCTAGTTTCATATATAAGATAGGAAATTCTGAAAACTTTTCATGAATTTTAATTTATGGAACACAAAAAAAAAAAAAAAAAAAAGAAAACAGTGTTTACTTTTGTAGTTCATCATCTTTTAAACTAGAAGCATTCAAACTACAAAGCATAAAAAAACTTATTCAGTTAATCTTCATACCCAAACTTCTGATTCCAGGGGCAAACCACGGTTAATTCCAATTGTACTCCAATAATTTTTTTCTTCTGTCCTGGTGGTTGTTGAGATATCATAGCAGAATTGTGATCAGCGAAGAGGCGATCCTTCCAAAAATTACATCTTCAGTTGTCGCACACTTGTGTTTAAAGGAGAACAATATGTGTGCAGCATCTAGGCAACTGCCATTGTTTGACGATAGTCGTCATGCTGCAATCATGTTCTTTACTGTTTTTAAAAATGAGCTGCACTTCAGCCAAGCATCTCCATGCTTTGCGACTAAGTGCACCTTTATGTTTGTTGAGTTGCCATGGTCCTTACATCTTTTTTCACAGTTTACAGTTAATAAAACATCTTTTAAACATTGTGCCTTACATGTCCAGAACACAAGAAACAGTTATTCGCAACATTGTGACTGAAGACTAAAACCAAAATATCCCCGAAAAATATCACCAAAAACTATTCGATATCCGATATATCGCCTCCGAAAAATATTCGATAATGATATTCTTAATTTTGGGCAAAACTATCGATACTTCGATATATCGATAATATTTTCGACAACCCTACTTTAAAACTGACAGAGGAGATAGCATAGAAACAGACGGACGGACAGACGGACATGGCTATATCAACTCAGCTCGTCATGCTGATCAAGAATATATATACTTTATGTGTCGGCAATGCTTCCTTCTGTGCGTTACAAACATCCGGACAATTTCAATATACCCTTTCCAAGGGTATAACAATATATTTCCAAATAATATCGATATGCGATTTATCAGGAAAAAAAAATTTCGATATAAATATTTATTTTTGTAAAAAAATATCGATATATTGATATTTCGATATATTATCAACAAGCCTAATAAAAATATAAAATATGTTACAGATGTTATAGATTCCACTGAAAATTGTCTAAAGGAACATTTAACACAATTAATAACATAGTAAGGTTGCCTTTTCATTATGCCTTTCTACTCTGTCATTTCTTTCTTTCCAGGAATCGGTCCGCGAACAGAACCTTAGACTTTACAACGGGTTCGCAGCCCCGGATCGAACCTTCTGCAGAATTTTTGGAGTCTGCAGCCTTGGTTTTTGTTTCCAAGTTTAAATTATTCTGAAAAATGTTCTAATTGCACAGCTCGACAAAATCCAATTTTTTTTTTTTAAGACCCGGCATAAGACTCAAGATATATGCGCCCGGGAAAACATCGCATGTGCCATTTTATTTTTTTGACATTTTAATGCCAATTAGTTCTAAATCCACCAACTCATCATCTGGGATAGATAATCGCCGCTTCGGTGACGGGGATACGAAATCAATTTTAATCGTATGTCCAAGATGTTTTTTTTTTGTGGGGGGCGAGATGGTCGGTCCACCCGCACAATATTGTTATAACTGGTGGGTGGGAAAAATATTTGGTGGTGATGGCGGCGGGGGGGCGAGTGAGGAAAGCACGCTTTTATTTTTTTTTTTAAACTTTGATTGAGTAGGCGTAATTTTTTGCATTTGTTCTGTGTGGACGTTAATTGATCCTAAACCAAACGTGGTTCCTCACATCACAAAAACGCATCAACAGAAAATATAACTCATAAAATCATACTTCGAGAAACTTCCTGCAACGCCATAAGTGCAGCTATACTCAATTCAGAAAGATAAAAACTTCAGCAGCTCTATTGTTTCCCATTTCTTTTTTCGACCGATTTTTTAAAAGATTGTAATATTGGCTTTCGAAACCAAAAATAAAGCTCAAATAGCTATGTTGGCATATTTTTTAAAATAAGACTTTTGCTTACACCATAAAAATTATATATGATGTTTATTTTCGGGCCATACTATGATGCCAGTTGATTCCGTACATAGCAAGATTGAATCTTTTTGCGAACCATTTGGGCACCATTCATCGGGCTACGACTGCCATCAGAAATGGGGCCAATCATTACTTCCGAGAAAATTAAATTGTAACATGAATTCGCTGCACATCGCCGAATTTCAAAAAAATGCAGGTTCAATTGAACCTGGCTATGGTTATTCCGATAGCACAAAGTGATGTTTTAGTGACCTCTTTTGATTGAAAATCGTAGAGAACTTTTTAGGCGAGGCTCTAGGTCATTAAGTTAGGATATTGTCCTACTTTTCTAAAACAAGACACGCCTACAACACAAAGGAGGCTGGTTGACGGTATAACCTATTTCATGAATAATTATGACAAAAAGGGACCTCTGTATGCATCACCTCATACCCAGCTTTTCAAACAAAGCCTCGTTTCGCGTTTGATGGTTACTTTTGTACTTGAAACACACAACGACAACAAATTAAACTTAGTTTTTAATGGTTTAAGATCAAATTCTCCAAAATTCAGCAAATGTGGACAGGGTCATTGGGAACGCAATATAAAAAATGCACTTCAATCTTCTTGAATATCTATAAAAGCGCACTGTTGATTTTTATTAAAATCTATTTTAATGATGGTAAAAAGGGCTATTCCATAACCCTTAGAGATGGTAATCGACAGCAATCTTTGTTGAATGTGTCCAATGGTCCAGTGTCTGTCAAACAGCTAACACAAATCTTCCGTTTTATTTGTTTGCACTCGCTTGTATATTCTCGCCAAACCCTCACAGACTTAACCTATTTACACTAAAAAAAAAAATAAAAACAATTTAAAACTAAAAAAAAATTCTTGGTGCGAACTTAGGCCTAAGAAATCACAAAATGGAATTCACCCTTAACCCCCTTTCAGAGGTTTTATGGTTTCGGTTTTGGTTTTATGCATCAGTCTACAGCGTCCAAGTGGGCATCACCGCACTCTGCGCAAGCCCCGCATAGTCAGCGCTCCTCGCTACTGCTGCCGCCACTGCTCCCATCGCCGCCAATGAAGTCATCCCGATCCTTGTGCTCATAGTTGTGATGATGATGGATATGCTCCTCCTCGCGCTCTACTTCCTCTATGGGATGATGGTGCTCGTGATGCTCATGATGATCGTGATTCTCATGATGATGGATGTGCTCTTTGGTCTGGTGGATCTGTATGGGTCGCAGCTCTTCGTGTATGATTTTCTTCTCCTCCTTGAGGACAATCGGACTGTTGGTGTGATGATGATGGACATGCTTGATCACCGTATGGATGTGTTTCTCAATCTTCTTGTGCACGGGCACATGAATGACAATCTTCTTCTTCTTCTGATGACTGCAATGACAGGAGGTGAGTGTTAGTTGGACTAGAAAGGTCTTCCTACTACCCTACCCGGCCTTGGTCTCCTGCACACAGACGAAGAGTAGAACCAATGCCACCACCATCGAGAGCTTCAGCAACTGGGAAATGGGGAAGAGCGAGAGTGGAGTTGGGTAATCCTTGCTCGGGAATCGACTCTTACCACACTACGATTATCCATTTGGCTTGATTAAAGTCGAGGTTGAGGGAAACGAAAGAAAACCACTGACGATGTGTCCGCTTGGCCGGCTGCAAATGCTCTGATTGCTGGCTCAAGGAAACCCAAATACTTTATAAGCAAGCACCAAGACGCAGCAGTGCAATTGCTGGTCGGTAGGCTGGAATGTTGCGATGGAATGCACTGGCGCCGGTTCGTTTCGCTTCCGCGCATGCGCACGCGTCGTACTGGCAAAAACAAAACCTACAATTTCCATTGTCGATGCCAGGCCACTTAGCTTTCTGGTTAAGTCTCATCGTTAGCGTCATGTCAGATATTGTGGGTGGTTACTGGGAACTAACTCGATTCCGTTGGCACCCTACTCGAATAACAGACAATCATATCAGTGTTTGGCATAGATGACATCCAGGCTGAGATTAACCCAATAAGTATTACCTATTCCAGCAGCAAATGCTACTAACAAATAAAAATTAATATTTGGCTTTAATAGAAGCACAGAAATCCAGAAAAATATGACTAGAAGAGTTCTAGGTCGATCGGGATAGAATTTATACTGTTTTGTTCTTAAAATTTCAAATATGTTTTATTCTCGGATGTACTAATGTTTATGGTATTAAAATGAGTACAATCGTGCTTGAATCAAGAAGATTTTCGCACTTACAGAAAGCCGAAATATTTAAAAAAAGCGCGTTCTTAGTTCAAGAACAAAAAATCTGGAATCTAGGACAAAACCGACTTACATTACAAGCTCCAAGAAGTGTGCAACGGAAAATACGAATTATTTAAAAACGAATCTGTTCTTGAAAATCCCTCCTGGTTTTAACACTTTGTAGTTTTGTTTCCTTTGTATTTGATTTAATAGAGAAGCAAATTTTTAAGAACAAACTTGGGAATAGCTATAGAATTTTAGTCCAACAACAATTTGTACCTATTTTATAAACTTTTGTTTCGATTCAAGAATGTATTGGGATTGACTTAAGAATTTAATAGACTTGAACTAGAATATTTTTCACTTCTTTTAAGACTAAATCGGGTTGTACCTAGGACTTTAAAAATAGTTTGAAGTGTACTTAGAATATCCAGAAACAGTCTTAAATAAAGTATTTCGCGATTGAAACCCGTACTATTGACACCGCTTGTACTTTTTTCAAGTGCAAAGTTCTTTTTTTTTTCTGAGTGAAGGGAACAGGGGTGTTTTGTAGTTGACGTCAGAGCTCCTATTTGATAAACTCTGCACCAACAATAAGGCTGCACACCTCCAAATTTCAATTAAAAGTCGAATGAACCACATTTATTATTGTTATCATTCGTACATTTCCTTTCAAAAGTTGGGGGCTTTGAGATTGGAAGGTTTCCTTTTCCAAAATGTATGCGAACATAGTTATGCCAGATTTGGGAGATCATAAATCTTAGAGGTTCGGTTCAAGGTTCGTTTCAAAGGGCAAACAAAACCAGAACCGGCTCTGAGAGTTTGGATCTGGACCGGTTTGCAGCCTTGGTATGGAGAGTTGGTTCCTATGAATGTAACAGGCAGAAGGAAGCATCTTTATATTCTTGATCATCATTTGCAGAAGATTAGATTTTAAGCTTTTAATTTTTTTAAATTTGGAAACAACCAACCATTTTATAGCTTAAATAATCCATTAAAGCGACAATTTGTTTCTTACTCTGACTTCAGAAAGCTCGTGCCTCTTGTGATTGAAAAAAACGCAGTTGCAACATTCTGACACGCGTAATTTCATTTATTTCATGTTATTGTTGATTTGTTCCTGCTGCCCCAACAGTTCGCATGTGTGTTGCTGCATTCGTTCGACGGCCCAAATAGCCACCCCTACGTGTTGCTGGCATTGTTTACTGCAACACACTCACACAAACGCACAGATGGGCCAAATTAAAACGATTGATGATTAACGATATTCCGATATTTTAGTAATTTACAAAATTTTCACAATAATAAAACACAGAGTGACACAGAAGAGCAGCATCCGTTCAAAAGAATGAAGAATACAAAGTTCCTAAACTTGATTTTCAAGTTATGCGACACGGCTGTTGATGCTGATCAACAATATCTTTACTTTATATGGTCGGAGATGCTTCCTCCTGGCAGCATTTACACTATCCCAATATATTCTGCGTATCTTTGGTACAGAGTATAAAAATAGATCTAGGAGGGACTATTTATAAGACTTGTAATATTGTTGCAAGCAACAATATTGTTTGCGTGAGGAACCAACTTGCATGCTCTGACAGACACTTTTATGTAAATGCTGTTCGTCTTTGGAATTTGTTACCACATGGAATCAAGTCAATCAGTGGCGCACAAACATTTCGTGAGTCATCTGATCTTCAGAGAGTAGACTAAATAGACAGAACTAAATAAATGAACAAATAAATAAAAAATTGATAATAACAAATAATAATAATAAACTTTAAAATAATTAATTAATTAATGAACATCAACTGTTCAGACTAGTACCCTAAAATAGGTTAGAAAACTTGTAGTGCTTGGATGAATTATAATAATAAATTAAAATTAAGTATAGTCATGTCTGGCGCACACACCAACACACAAAATTTAATTGGGCTCAAAAAAACAACCAGATTCATTATGGCCATTTATCAGTAAATAAAGGAACATAACTCAATGGCAGATCCTACGATACTGCAGAGACAGTAGGCTTAATAGACAGAGCTGATTCACATAGAAAGGGAGGCTAAAGTGTTTTTCCCAGTTCAATCAACGTAAGGAGATTAAGAGATAATTAGGCATGTTCTCAATTCGACTACTTTCTGAAGAGTAAATCGATCGCAATTCAATTCAACGATCAAGACCTACTTTTACTTTTCACTTTAAGTTTTTGCTTGCTTCGCCAAATTTTGACACATTGATCAAAAGAATTCTTTTGAAATAAATTAAAGACCTTGTTTAGCCATGTCAGTCTTCATTAGGTGCAGTCTATTTGATAGATTAACTATCTTATTTAGTTGTTAAATTCTCTTCCTAATGTTAAGTAGTTAGGTATCTTTTTATTCTCTCTCTCCACCTCTGTAACTGATCTGGAGCTAAGATAATTTTTTCTATTCTAAACTGATTTAAATTTCTAAACTGATCACAGAATTAAGGGGAATTCACATTATGTACTTGGGATAAGACTGTGTGGAAGTGGAATAGAGAACAGGCCTGACTAATATCATTAGGGCTTACGCGACTTCTTACTTGCTTTTTATTGGAGTAGATTAAGCCAGGAGAATATGTCTTTATTCATTTCTTATAGCGATCTTACGTTCATTGATTATAATACACGATATTGTATTTTAGCTTACTCTATTTATTAAGGGTCGATTTGACATTTTCTACATAAGCTATCTGTCACATAAACTAACAAATACCAGTGTAAAATCGATGACTATCTGACACATAGCAGCTATCTGGGAGAACAGAAATCGGCCCTAAATGTATTTCATATTAAATAAAGACCGCTTGCGGTGCAACGGTTAGCGAATGTGCCAAGTGCTTTGAAGTCTTAGTAGGAAAAATTTTGTTTTAGGACTATCTTTTGTATGGCAGCTATACTTTATAGTTGTCCGATTTTCATAAATCTTGGTGGAATTATGTAAACAATACATTAAATCATCTATTAAGGCTCATACAGACGCATCAGAGTAACGAGAAGTTACATACACAAATTGGGAAGAGATAGCAGAGTATTTTTTTTTTGTGGTGCACATGTGTAAGAGACAGAAGGAATCATTTCCGACCATCTAAAGTATATATCTGTGCATAACGCCGAGTCGAAGTTTGCTTGCAAATTGTGTCTACCACGCCCTCTCCCGTCCTTAATGTAACGAGAGTTTTGTTGGGACAAATGTTATATCTACCTACAGTTTTTATTTTAGCCGTCCCTCACGATTTGTTATCACTTCTAAAGATAGTTAGTAATTAGCAAAATGAATCGATTTTATCGAAAAAATGATAAAGATCGTATGAACGGTTCTCAAGTTATGAGCAAAAGAGTGAACCAGCCCCCCCGCCACTCACCTAAAAAATGTTGCCTACTTTTGAATGGTCCACACTAAGGAACGTAGGAACACTGTTAAACATGTTTTTCATGAGTAACGGGTATATCAAGTCGGTTAGAGCCGACTTTAACACTCTCGTTTTATGTACGAGGTCCCAAGTTATTTCAAGATGCTAGCCTAACAATAATGTTGTACTTAGTTTTATTTATTTTGGTTTTGCAAATATTTGAGGGTAATATTTAATCAAATTTTGTTAGCATTTGTTCACCGAGCTATAAAATTTCTGCAGATGCAAAAATCAAAATTAACCAAGAAATAGAGCAGGCTTCTACGTCTGACTTTTCATACTCTGTACGAAGGTACATAGAGTATATTAAGTTTGTGCAAAAGTATGTAACAGGGAGGAAAGGAATAATTTTCGACCCTATAAAGTATATATATTCTTGATCAGCAGCAACAGTCGAGTCGATATAGCCATGTCCGTCTGTCCGTCCGTCTGTCCGTCGTCCGTATGTAACAAACAGATCTCACAGATGGTAAGAGATAGAGGTTTGACATGTATGGGACAAATGCTTCTTATGCCTTGCAGGCAGATCAAGTTTATTTTCAATTTTGCTCCGCCCCGCAATTTTAAACATCATATCTCCCACAGTTTTGTAGATAGATGATTTGTACCTTCTAGAGATAGTTGTCATTTAGTAATATCTATCTATTTACCGAAGAAATGATAAAGATCGGATCAGCGGTTCTATTATTTAGCCCCCATTAATTACTTCTCAATTATAGATATTATTTTTTTTGTTATTTATTATCTCGTGCCATTGCGGTCTTTTTCTTCTACCTGGTTTGTAACGCAAATTTTACTTTATCTCCCCTTTTATATACTTCGAATAATAAGCTTTCCTTACTGGAGCTTCTTCGTCCATCCTGGTGACATGTCCCAACCAGCGCAGCCGCTGTTTGCTTTATGCGCTTGACCAGACAGGTGTCCCCATAGAGCTCATACAGTTCGTCATTATTTCGAATGCGGAAAACATCGCCAACTTTCAAAGGTCCATAAATCCTCCGAAGAATCTTTCGTTCAAACACGCCAATCGCCGCTTCATCCGCTGCTGTCATTGTCCATGCTTCTGCGCCGTATTGCAGGACTGGGATGATAAGCGACTTGTATAGGGCTAATTTTGTTCTTCGCTTGGGTCTCTGCTCTTGAGCTCTCTACTTAGCCCGTAGAAGCATCGGTTTGCAAGAGTGATCCTTCGTCGGATTTCCAGACTGATGTTGTTGTCGCTGGTTATCGTCGTTCCGAGGTAAACAAAATCCTCAACAACTTTAAAGTTGTATTCTCCCATTGTAACAAATTGTCCAAGACGCAAGGACTTTTTGTCCGCGGATACAAAGGTATTTCGTCTTGTCCTCATTCACCGCTAGACCCATCAGTTCTGACTGCCCTCTCAATCTCTGAAAACGCCCTGCTTACCGCCCGTTCGTTTTTGCCGATGATATCGATATCATCGGCATATGCGCAAGCGTTAGATCTTTATAAATAAGGCGCCCGTTCTGTTGGCATGTGGGCACCAGCGCAGTATATATTCCATCAGTAGATTGAAGAAGTCACACGATAAGGTATCGCCCTGCCTCTAAAACCTCTCTTGGTATCAAATGGTTCCGGAAAGGTTCTTTCCTATTTTGACGGAGCTTTGTGTACTTCTCAACGTCATCATGCAAAGACGGACGTACTTTGCTGGTATATAAGACAAGGCTTCTGACCTTATCGGCGTGTCGAAGGCTGATTTATAATCAACAAATAGATGGTGTGTGTTGATGCCTCTCTCATGGGTCTTCTCAGGATTTGTCGTAATGTGAATATCTTATTGGTGGATTTACAGGTCTAAAGCCACACTACAGGTAGGTCCAATCAGTGTGTTAATAAGCGGCTTAAGACGTTCTAAATAATGCGCGACAGAGACCTTATATGCAGAAATGGAAGGGAGACTGAATCCGCCAAAGTGAATACGGCGCAAACTACAGGGTCTCCTTTTTTAAAGATTGGGCATAGAACACTTAGATTACAATCGTAACCCAAGATAACGATAACCCATATACGGCGAAGAAGTTGGTGCATGCCTTACCCTACCAATTCTTCCCCTCCCGGCCTTGAACAATTCAGCGGAGGCAGCTCATCAGCGCCTGGTGGTTTATTGTTCTTTAGCCTTTAATATGGCTAAGCAGACTTACCTGTTGGTCAGCGGGTCTATCTCTATATTGTCGTTGGTAGCATCGCTACTTCTCTAGAGGCGGCATCATGTTCGTCATCACGCCTCCCAGTAGGTTAGATAGCTTCTCTCCATTCTTCAGCGCCACTTGCGGATCGGTGACCAGATTCCCCGTTCGTCTTTGCATTCATGCAAACTCTGGGCCTTAAACTTCTGTTAGTTGCTTAATTTTTGTTAAAATTTTCAGGTCTCTACTCATGCCGAATAACATCTCGACTTCCTCGCATACGCCTTTCCTCTCGCTCTTTCCTTCTAAAGAGCGATGACTTTCTCACTTGTTTTGTAATTGAATAAGAAAATTCGTTATTGGAGTTTAGGGTGAATTTAATTGTAATTTGTGTGTTTTTGCCCAATAAATATAATTTGTTTTAATTAATATGTACCAATAAAATATGTTCATGCATATAAATGTATGTTGCTTTGTTGTATTTTTAGAGCGAAGCTTTTACGGACGATCAGACTGAGGGTAAATCGAGAATATTTTGTCTTTGCGACAGCTTCTTTTGGGTGATGTCTTTGATTTATTATTTGCAAAATACAGGTGGGGTGGGGAAGGGGTGGAAATTTATCTGGTGGGAATCAGGTGGGGATGTTGTGTTGATCTGGTGGAGATCTGGTGGGGAGCTGGTAGGGAGCTAGTGGAGATCTGGTGGAAGCTGGTGGTATCTGGTGAAGATCTGGTGGGGATCAAGTGAGGATCTGGTGAAGATCAAGTGGGGACCTGGTGAAGATCAGGTGGGGATCTGGTGGGGATCAAGTGGGGAGCAAGTGGGAAGGGTTCTGGTGGGAATCTGGTGGAGATCTGGTGAGGATCTGGTGGGGATCAGGTGGGGATCTGGTAGTGATCTGGTGGGGGATCTAGTGGGGATCAGATGAAGATCTGATGGGGATTAGGAAGTGTTCTGGTGGGAATCTGGAGATCTGGTGAGGATCTGGTGGGAATCTGGTGGAGATCTGGTGAAAGATCTGGTGGGGATCTGGTGAAGATCAAAGTGGGGACCTGGTGAAGATCTGGTTGGGATCTGGTGGAGATCTGGTGAGGATCTGGTGGGAATCTGGTGAAGATCTGGTGGGGATTAGGAAGAGGTTCTGGTGGGAATCTGGTGGAGATCTGGTGAGGATCTGGTGGGGATCAGGTGGGGATCTGGTGGTAGTGATCTGTGGGGATCTATTAGGGTCTGGTGAAGATCAGGTGGGGATCTGGGAGGAGATGTGGTGGGAATCTGTGGTGGGAGATCTGGGTGGGGATCTGGGTGGGGATCTGGTGGGAAGTCTGGTGGAGGTCAGGGATCTGGTGGAGTTTGTGGGAAGTCCCTTTGGGGGTGATGAGTGGCTGCATTGAGGTCAAATGTTGTGAATTCTGTGCTATAAAAACTATAATGTTTGTTTGGTCCCCCAAGTGACTTCACAGTGACTTAACAGACAAGCAACAGTGACTTAACAGTGACTTAACGGTGATTGAACAGTGAATTGACAGTGACCTAACAATGACTCGGTAGTGACTTGTTATTGACCTAATTTATACCCTTGGAAGGTATATTAAAGTGTCCAGATGTTTGTAACGCGCACCAGGAAGCATCTCCGACCACATAAAGGGATATATTATTGAATCGGCGATAGTGAGCTGAGTTGATACTCCACACCATGTCCGTCTGTCCGTCTGTTTCTATGCTATCTCCTCCGTCAGTCTAAAAGCTATCTTAACCAAACTTTGCCTGGGGTCTTTTTGGTAACCGTACGCTGCACATTTTGTCGGAACTGGCCACAGTCGGATGACTATAGCACTATAGCGTGTCATAGGAACAATCAGTTGAAAAAAGTAGTTCATGATGAGAAAAACTTTTTGTTTTCAATGTATCGCTACTAAACCTCTTATTTATAAGTTTTTAATGCTTTTTCTATATAACTCACGAAGACTTATGACAATCAAAACTATATAGTATAACTATATACAAAATGTGAGTTTGAAAAAAATCTTAGTTGGATAAAGTTTTTGTTTTGAATGATATCTCTCTTACAAACTTGTTACTGATCAATATTATATAGTACCAGTCGATTCTGTCAATTTTGATCCAAATCGGATGACAATAGCACATAGCTGCCATAAGAACGATCGGCCGAGAAAGTAGTTTTAGTGAGAAGAACAGTTTTGTCTAAAATTTTAGCGTCTTTTTATTTTCCAGTTATGAATGTTATCAGTCATGTTCTTAATTTCACTACTTTTGAAAAATAAATCGGGCATAGTTCGCTTCGGTTTTGATTTTGTCTTCTCAATTTCGAATATAAATCCCGCTCGTTTTACTTTTTGCAATCCCTGGAGTAAGCGAAAATGGCACTAGATCAGTGGTGCACAAGATATTTTTCTCACCCCATGGGATAGGAAGTCAAAATGCTGCCGGCGTCGCAGCCACGACACACGCATAGAGAGAAGAGAGAATACATGACTCTATATCTGCTATGCTATATACGTTTTGTGACACTGATCTAGTGCAGTGGTGCATAGACACTATCAAGCTTTTGCGATGGTGTGTAACAGCAAAACAACCACAAGTAAAAGAAACACAGTAAGAAGAAAATTTACTTAATGTACATCTAGCAACTGTAAGAGTGCATGTTGGCAATTACTTTTATTCCACCGACTAACAAGCATAACTTTGCGAGAACATGAATCAATTCCACTTTCGAAAAGCTGCCGTGGTAGTGGAATTGAATATATCGTACAGCTGCCATATAACAAACAGGCAGGCAGCATGATACACTCAGGGTACATGAACTTCGATCGAGCCGAAGTTAGCTTCCCTATTATTTGAGTCAACAAATGTGTCACAGTGTAATCGAAGCGACTTCTGCAAGAATTCTATCTGCCGTAAAACCGTTGGGTCGTTGAATGCTAATTTAATAAGGCCAAATGGAAGACAATGATATCTGCAGTACTAAATCAGGTCTAAGTCAAATGGCTTACAGTTGAAACCGACAGCTCAATGTCAAGTGAATTCTTTATGTACAATATTTATTTAACTCAACTTGAATTTAAAAAACTTGCATGCAAAAATGTAATTTACTAAAACAAACATACTGTATGACAACAAACACTCGAATTGCCATGTTGCTTTATGGTTCAGTTATTTAGATGCTTAGCTGTTTACTTGCTCGACAAATAACCTTAAGGTATATGGACGATTAACGATCATGCGAACTAAATCTAATTCTTTGTAGCCACCTAACTGAAATGGTTTAAATATGATTGTACATTTACCATTTTTAATAAAAAACGGTTAATTCTGTCACACCAGCATGTTGCTTAAAACAGTGTTGCCATATAAGAGCTGAAAAGTCACTGAATAGAGATTAACTGAACTGTGTGAACAGTCACTGAACCAGTCAGTGAACAAGTGATTGCGTAAGAGTAACTGAACAAATCACTGAGCAAAAGAGACTGATGAAAAAAGAACCCTACAAAAAAGGACAATTTATTTCGATTACGGCTATAGGATATGGGTTACGGTTACTAACCTTATTTCGATTGGGCTTCAGTTACAGTTACAGTTATAAGACTAAAATATTGGCAAATCACTGCGACCAGAAATCTAACCTTTATTTATTCAGTATAGCACTCACATTTGCTATCCAGAAGCATTTTCTTCAATTTCAAAGTTGCATATGATAAACAGGTATTGTTAAAAATTTTTTATGCCGTTTTCTTGACTATTACAATTTAATCCTTTTTAATCAAAAATAATAAGTTAAGGGGTATTCTCCAGGTGCAAAATTTGTTTTCGATTTTTTTCTTGCATTTTTTTATGGCTTGGATATTTGAGAATATCGCCCTAAAAGGATTTTTTGAAATTCGAAATACTTTAGAAGATATAGCCTTTTTTGTCGACCAATGTCTTCGATAAAACAAGCCAATTCAAATTACTTCAAACTTTAAACGCATTTTTCTCGAAACCACTTTTTCGAAGTGGCGGCCAAGATATCTCCAGTTACACTGAACCGATTTTGATGACTCCAAGTGAAATCGACGCAGAATTGACACCATTCTGGTCTGACCCTCAATCATAATTTTAAAATTTTGTTACTATTTTTTTTTTACACTAGACTACAAAAAAAGGGCCCAAAATCGAATTTTAGTTTTTCAATAGCCGCCAATTTGTCAAAAAACTCACAAAATTTAGTTTGAGAGTCAGACAAGAATGACATCTATACTGATCATAACCCACCTATTTAGGTTTCATTTCACACAACCTGGAGACGTGGAATTGTGGTCGTTCGATTCACTGATTCACTGATTGGCAATCATCGCACAGCCTAAACGGTAAAAGATAGAAAGCTGCAATTTGGACAGGAGTTTCTGTTAGTGGTGAAAGTGCGTACTAAGACGGGGTTTTGGAAAATTCCACCCGGAAAAGCGTCGGAAAAGTCTGTATGGGAAAAATGTTATTTTTCATCCGATTGACTTGAAACTTGGTTTGTATGCAAAGTACGCGAAATCATTTGACACGTGTTTTCCCGATTTTGGAAAATCCGCCCACGAGGAATGGCCGGAAAATTCTGCATGGAAAAAACTTTTTTCATCCGATTGGCTTGAAACTCGGTTTGTAAGGACAGAATACGAAATAATTTGAAATGTGATTTTCCAATGCTGGAAAATTTGAGCTGACGGTCGGAAAATTCCCGAAAAATTCTGCATAAAAAACTATTTTTCATCCAGTTGGCTTCAAAAGGGATTTGGGTGGGATGTAGATGGGAAGTGGGTGGGCTGCGGGAAGTATGGGAAGTGGGCGTTGACTGTAAGTGGGTGGGATGTAATGATGTGAGAGGTATGTAGGTAGGAAGTGGGTGGGATGTGGGCGGGAAGTGGGTTGTATGTGGGTGCGATGTGGGTGGTATGTGAGTGGGATGTAGATGGGAAATGGGTGGGATGTGGGCGAGAAGTGGGTGGGATGTGGGTGGTATGTAGGTGGAAAGTGTTTAGGATGTGGGCGGGAAGTGGGCGGGAAGTTGGAGGTATGTGGGTGGAAAGTGGGTGGAATGTGGGTGGTTAGTGGATGGAAAGTGGGTGGGATGCGGGCGGGAAGTGTGTGGTATGTGGGTGGGATGTAGGTGTTAACTGGGTGGAAAGTTGCTATGGAGCTCAAGTCAGGGGTGGAGAAATAAAGTAAGAGGCAGACCAATTGCAGCGATATTTTTTAAAGAGGATACTCAAGCAACAAGGAAGCACACCGAATTAAATATTGGGAATTGACGCAGGACTAGAAGATGGACACATCTATAGTTTAACACTTCATCTTAAATACCAGTTATTTGAGTATGAAGATTCTAGATGCGAAATAATTTGGGATGGGTTGCGAGGCTTAGAGAAATGTTTGCGTATCATGGCATATCACTCGAAGACAACCACTCGCATCCAGATTGAATAGACCAAAATGTCCGGTTCCTAAACGCATTTTAAGCAAACAACCGCATGCAACACATGAACAAGGCGTCAGTAAGTGAATCAAGTATATAAAGACCTTAATTTTACAATAGGACCCACATACTGCAACGAGTCTTTCAAGCAAAGCGAGATAACTTTTATAATGTAGGCCAGAGGAGATCTTTTATGGTTAAACAGCTGATCAAGAAGAATTGTAAATGGAAGTTTTCGCTCACTATGCAATCTGAATGAGCAGAAGGACATATATCATTTTGTAGGACAATGTCCAATACTGCGGAAATTTTGTTGGCAATATTTCAAAACTTGTACGTTTACCGAAGAAGAGGTGCTTATATTATAGAAGAAATGTTATAAATGCAAATTTTTAAATATTAAAAAATGAAAGCGCTCCCCATGCTCATCATTAAAAGCCCTGCAATTGTCCGGAAAAAAGTCCAAAAGTCCTTTGCGCTTTTGAAAATCACAGAGAAGGTACTCTGTTGTTAATACTACTTTCCCCAGATATAAACGTAGCATTATAGAAGTACCCTTGATAATTGACGAGCTGAGTCGATACTCGTCTTCTTCTTCTGTTTCTACGCAAACTAGTCTCTCAGTTTTAAAGCTATCGAGCTGAAACTTTACATCTTTACTACACTGTAATAGCGCCCATTCTCTTCATGACTGTTTTTATTTAACATTTCAATAAATATTTTATTAAGCTAATGCTTTAAAGTTCAAGTTGCCTTTTTAAAACTTCTATAAACACTTGGGGTGGGAATATAGTTTGCCTCCCATAAATTGTAATCTTGATTTTCGCATATAACAGGCTGTAACTTTGCCTGCGGTCCTGACAAAAATGCCACAAAATTTCAATAATTAGTGCATATGTTTAACTATACGATGAGATGGCGCCATAAAATGTCCTAGAAACAAATTGTAGCAAAGTGTTTAGTTTGATAAAATTGCTATAAATCAAGTAAAATTTGACTTTGAAGGCCAGTTTCGACACCATTGGCAATACTTATATAGAGTGTTTGATTTTTATCAGTTGCATTGAGATGTGTACTATCCTAGAAGCTTCAAAAATCAGCAATTAATGCTTAGTGTGGCCTACAAAATTTCTAGAACGGCAAAAAGTAGGAAATTTAGTTTTTCGCGAATATCTTGCAAACGGAAACTAAGATATGGCTTCGAAATACCAACTCGTAATCAGCATGAGAAGGCTCACAGGAATTAGTTAAAAATGCTCGGGATAATTTTCGCTGTAGAACAGTGTTGTTAGTTGATCAATGTATAGCTGTAAGCTATGAAAATAATCAAATGGAAAATAAACATCTATCTATCTATCTATTAACTAAACTAAGCTGTTCTCACAAGATGTAAATGGGCATTTCCACAGCTATGAACGTGACAATCGTACGATTTTTTAGCCTTTATTATGAAGAAAATCAAAGAAAAATAATTTAATAAAATTCCGCATATTGGTTTTTGGATAGCACTTTAGTAGCACTTTATTTAGTGTAAAAGCTGGGAGATGTAGACAGCAAGGTCCCAAGATACAGGCAGACAAAATGACATACGCAACGTGACAGAATACGAAAGTGAGTTTTGTCTACTATCACAAAAATGCAAATGTCTGCGGAATGCGTTCGAGTTTTTCAATGCAACTAATATTCACATGAAGTGCACTGATGTAGCTAAATATTTATAGCTGATTCACTGAAAATTACTCATTACCAGCCATTCTCTAACGCCGTACTTCTGATGCTTTTCATAATTCTTTATATGTAGTCAGCGTAATCATTAAGACCATAAAAATTTTGATTTAGGAACTTATATTGATATATATTAGATAAGTTAGCTGCATATATTGAATCGATTTTTTTCGGTTTTTAGTTGACCTTTCTGTGCAAATGCTGACAAATGGCAGCTAATGAATTCGATAATTAAAAATGGTATTAGTGACATAAAGAATATTATTTAAAAAACGAGAGTATAAAAAAACGAGAGCGTAAGTTAAAGTCGGCTCCAACCGACTTCAATATACCCGTTACTCATGAAAAGAAATGTTTAATAGCGTTCCTATGTTCCTGAGGGGGAACATCCGAAAAGTATGCAACATTTTCTTAAGTCGGCTATTTATTATCCGATCTTTATTCGGGGATTATAGTTATTGCGAATATAAATTTAAGTTTTAAATTTGAACTCGAAAAAATGCGGGAGTTAACAGAGCTAGGACCTATAGAATGGAAAAAAAATCGATTTTTGAAAATTCGACTTTGAAACTCTATAACTCCGCTATTTATTGACCGATCCAAAATTTCCTAGTTCATACCAGAATTACATCATTTCTTAACAAAACCTCTGTTTCATTTTCATTCGCAGACAACCCGTTCTCAAAAAATGTTTGCAACCATTGGCCTATCTCTTAAACTTTTGTTTACCTTTACACTGAAATACCATCAACCGCAAGAACAACACCAACAACAAAAATTTCTAAATTTAATTTAACCGATTACCTATCGAATGGAAAAAAACCGCTTGTTAATATCATTTATAATTTTTGTGCTTAGTTTTTTGTAAACCTTTCAAAAATGACACCTGAAGGTATACAGTGCGCTTTAAGCGCGTTCGTTACAATTATAATTTTCCTCGGCTGCGAAATGGTTTCGAGATATTAGCGTTTAAACTTTGGCGTTTGTTTTTGACCAAATTAAATTATAATTTGTTTAATAATAATTTTTTTAGGCATTTGGGATTAAGCTACGACAGAAAAAAAATTTCATGCAAATCAGTTGATTGATTGATCTTAAAAATTTTCAAGTATCATATTTTTTATTCTCTCCACCAAAGGTACATAGAGTATATTAAGTTTGTGCAAAAGTATGTTACTGGGAGAAGCAATCATTTACGACCCAACAAAGTATATATATTCTTGATCAGCATCAACAGCCGAGTCGATATGTCCATCTGTCCGTCTGTCTGAACAAACAGATCTCAGAGATGGTAAGAGATACAGGTTTGACATGTATGGGACAAATGCTTCTTATACTTGCATGCAGATCAAGTTTATTTTCAATTTTTGCCACGCCCCCTTCCGCCTCCGCAATTTGGAAAAAACGGTATATCTCCTACAGATTTGTAGCCTTTGATTTGTACCTTCTACAGATAGTTAGTCATTAGCAATATGTATCGATTTGCTAAAGAAATGATCAAATTCGGATGAGCGGTTCTCTTCAAGTTAGGAGCAAAAGAATAAAACCCCCCCCCCCCCCCCAAAAATATAAAATAGACTGGCCCCCTTAAAAATAGATTTCAAAATACCGGGCGGAAAAAGTTTCGTTTTGGTCCCAATAGATAAAGTAAAAAGTTTGGCAGCGATCGGACTTCATTTAGTGGACGCGCGCTCGCCCTCAAAATCGAAAATTTGAAATGTATGGAAAATGAGGGGGATGAGTTTCGAATTTAATCTCTAAAAATTCAAAAAAAAATTTTTATTTGTTAATTCTTTTTATATCCTTTTAGGGAATATCATAGCAACATTTTAAATATAAATGTGTCTTATTTTGAGCGTAAACTTGGCCAGAATTATATCAAAAGGGTCAATTTTTCCAAATTTTTTGGTATTTTTTTCGAAGAATTTTTTAATATATATGAGATTCTGATTTTTGCTTTTGCCCGGGCGGCAAAACTATCGTTTTGGTCCCAATTGATATAATAAAAAGTTTGGCTGCGATCGGACTACATTTAGTGGACGCGCTCTCGCCCCAAAAACCAAAAATTTTAAATCTACTGCCAGTATATGGGATGAGATTCGGATTAAATCTCTAAAATTAAAAAAAAAAATTTTAAGTGGTTTTTCTCTTTAAATCCTTTAAGGGGAATACCATAGCAACATTTTACATATTTTTGTTGGATATTTCGAGCGTAGACTTGGTCAGAATCATATCAAATCGGCCAATTTTTAAAAAAAATTTTTTTTTTGAGATGAGTTTCGAATTTAATCTCTAAAAATTTTTAATTTTTGTTTAAGTGTTAATTCTTTTTAAATCCTTTAAGGGGAATACCATAGCAACATTTTACATATTTTTGTTGGATATTTCGAGCGTAACTTGGCAGATCATAAAAATCGCATTTTCCATTTTTTTAAAAATACTGAAAAAATTTTGTTTTGGGGCGAGAGCGCGTCCACTAAGTTAGTCGTACAAACTTTTTATTATATCAATTGGGACAAAACGATAGTTTCCGCTCGGCAAAAGCAAAAATCAGAATCTCATATATATTAAAAATTCTTCGAAAAAAATACCAAAAAAATTTGGAAAAATTGACCCTTTTTATATAATTCTGGCCAAGTTTACGCTCAAAATAAGACACATTTATATTTAAAATGTTGCTATGATATTCCCCTGAAAGGATATAAAAAGAATTCACAAAATAAAATTTTTTTGGGAATTTTTAGAGATTAAATTCGAAACTCATCCCCCCTCATTTTCCATACATTTCAAATTTTCGATTTTGAGGGCGAGCGCGCGTCCACTAAATGAAGTCCGATCGCTGCCAAACTTTTTTTCATATCTATTGGGACCCCAAAACGAATCTTTTTCCGCCCGGTATTTTGAAATCAAAAAAAAAGTTAATATAAGGGCCAGTCTACTGTTAACTTTTTTTTTTTCCAAAAAAAAAATTAAATAAAAAAAATTTTTTTTTAAATTTTTTTTTTTATTTTTTTTTTTTTTTTTTTTTAAAATTTTTTTTTAATTTTTTTTTTTATTTTTATTTAATATTTATTATTTTTTTTTTTTTTTTTTTTTATAAATTTTTTTTTTTTTAATATTTTTTTTTTTTTTTTTTTTTTTTTTTTTTTTTTTTTTATTTTTTTTTTTTTTTTATTTTTTTTTTTTTTTTTTTTTTTTAATTTTTTTAATTTTTTTTTTTTTTTTTTTAATATTTTTTTTTTTTTTTTTTTTTTTTTTTTTTTTTTTTTTTTTAATTATTTTGCAAAACTTCTCAATTGAGATTAATAAAGACTCTAAGACTATTATGAAGATTTGAGGTGTGAATTTGAGCTTAGATTATCATAAAGAATTTGCAAAGTTTTATTTTATTTCATTAAGATTTGATAGATGGCAATTGTAGACGCGTAAATGGTTAGATCAAAAGGTCCAAAAAGTCGCGACATTTTCAAATTTTTTGTAAGAGTTAGACTATAGAGTAGACGAGTCAAGATCAAGCGTTCCAAAAAATCTGAAAATACCCAACATTTTTTGATTAGTTCAGATTATCATGAAGATTTATAGTTAGGAATTAAAGACGTGTAAATAGGAGATGTCAGTCTTTGACATTTGCAATATTCTTATTTGTAGTTAGATGGACATGAAGACGGGTAAATAGAAGGTGTAGATAAAGCAAACAAAAAATTGAGGGAAGCTAACTTCGGCTCGACGGAAGTTTATATACCCTTAAAGCAGCTGATGACTATAGCATATAGCTGCCATAGAAATGATCGGTCGAAAACTAGTTTTAATGAGAAAAACTTTTTTATTTTCAATGATATCGCTCCCAAACCTCGTATTTATATTCTACGATTCCATGATTTTACATAATTCCAAGAAAATTTATCAAAATCGGACAATTATATAGTATAGCTGCCATACAAAAGATAGGTCTGAAGAAAAGTCTTAGTACAAAAAATCTTTTTGGTTTTCAATGCTACCGCTACCAAACTCGTTAATAACACTAGTTTACAGCCAAAAAGACCCATTTCTACTGAAATTTTTTTTAGTGTATTTTGGAAAGGTGACCTCAAAAGCACCTACCGAAAAGTAAAAAAATTAATATTTCAAAAACGGAGCCATGAAAAAATTTTTGAAATCGATTTTTGAGATCACCATTCCAAACTACACTACAAAACAAGTACATTTGCCCATACATGTCAAAGTCAGACCTTTTTACTATCTTGAGGGATTCAGTGTCTACAAGACAGATCACGGTCAACATTCTGGACGGACGTGATGATTGATGCTTTCAGTTCGACTGGTTGTTGATGCTGATCAAGAATATATATACTTTATATGGTCGGAAACATATACATTTGCACGACTTTTAGTATACCCTCTTTTACTCTACGAAAGAACGGGTAGAAAAAGGGCATACTAAAAGTCGTGCAAATGTATGTAACAGGCGGAAGGAATATTCCGCGACCATATAAAGTATTATGAAGAATAATCTTGATTTCAGCAGCTTTTAATGGTAAGAAAAACCAAAACAATATTAGGATATAATAATACACCGCAGAACCCGAAACGACTTGTTGATGGGTTTTTCTTCTATCCCCACCCCCATCCCTCCCACCCACTCCCCACCAAACCCCACCCCCCACCACCCCGCCCATCCCGCCCACACCCCACCCGCATCCCTCCTCCCGCCCACATCCCATCCACCCTAGAATATCCACTTCTCCCGCCCACATCCCATCCACACACCGCTCCCACTTTCCGCCCACATCCCATCCACATCCTGTACCCCCACTTCCCGCCCACATCCCTTCCTTAATTTTCCAGCCCACACATCCCATCCACATCCTGTTCACCTCTCATCCAGTCCACCCCACATCCTACCCCATGCACTTACACCCTACTTCCTATAGTTCCCACTCATATCCCACCCACTTTTCGCCCACAACCCGCCTACATCCCCAGCTCAATAGAGTACCACCCAACACATCCCACCCACATCCCACCCACATCCCTCCCACCTCCCGCCCACATTCCTTCCACATCCCTCTCCCCCGCCTTCCACATCCCACCCACATCCCTCCCACATCCTCCCACACCTCTTTCACATCCCATCCACATCCCACCCACTTCCCGCCACATGCGATCCCTGCCTCCACTTCCTCACCACATTCCTTCCACACCCCTTCCACATCCCTCTTCACATCCCACCCACATCCCTCTCCCACATCCCTCCCACACCTTCACATCCCATCCACATCCCACCCACTTCCTGCCCACATCCCGGCCCACACATCCCACCCACATCCCTTCCACACTTTTCACATCCCCACCCACATCCATCCACCTGCCCCCATCCCATACTCTTCCCAACCCAGACATTCCACCCATCCTAACGGCACTTCCCGCCCAATATCCCACCCACAACCGCATCCATAAATCCCCTCCAATGATCTCCACCCACATCCCGGCGTTATTTGCATTGGGGACGTGGAAAAATGGTTACCAATGTGACTTTCATTTTTGTAATGAAAACACTATCAGAATTTTCTATTTACCTTACAAATCGAGTTTCAAGTCAATCTGATGAAAAATACCTTGGCATGTGGCACTTTTCCGGGTATTTTCTATGCCTGGGGTGATTTTTCCATTTAAAAACTATTACAAATTATTTTCGTATTCTATCCTTTCAACCGAGCGGGCCAATCGAGAAAGCTAGTTTTTTCGTGGCAGAATTTTCCGGGTACTTTTCCACCGTCAGGTCGAGTTTCAAATCCCCGGAACTATCAAACCATTTCGTATTCTATCCTTAACAAACCGAATTTCAAGCCAATCGAAGAAAAATAGTTGTGTAGGTATCTTCCGTTTATTTTTTGGTTTTCCGAAACCGGGAAAACACGGTCGAATATTTTGCGACTAGCTGCGAACCAAGTTTCGTCAACGGATGAAAACACAAACTTTTCCGGGCTTTTCCCATTTCTAGTTCATACAGGAGAGCGGGTTAACATAAGCCTCCCACCCGGGGGATCGTACTATAGATCTTGAAAAACAATTTGAACTTGACGATGAAAAACAAAAGTTTCATACAACAGTTTTCCGCGAATTTCCACATTTCCGACAGAATTTTCCAAATCCGTTCTTAGTACTCACTTTCAGCAAAGATAAAACTACCGTGAAAAGCTCAATCCAGTTTAGGCTGTGCGACGGCACCAGCAGCAGCAGCAGCAGTCAGGTGATTTTTTCAACAGCCGAGTCGATTTAGCCTTGTCCGTCTGTCTGTCCGTCTGTCCCGTCCGTATGAACACCTAGACCCAGAGAGAGGTAAGAGAAGAGGTGAGGGGTGCCCGCCCCCCCCCCCCCCAACTGATCTCAGAGATTGTTAGTTTAAAGATAGATATTTGTGGTAATTTCTAGAGGCGTTAATAATTTGTGAAAAAGAACGATGCAAAAGAATGATAAAGAGCTTCAAGTTATGCGCAAAAAGTGAACCAAGATCCTTCCGCTACCACCCTTAAAAATGTTGCATATTTGGATACAAATATAGGGAAAAAAGGGGAAGGGAAGGATTTATTTTCAATTCTACCCGCCGAAAATGGGTAAAAGGGGATCATGTTGTGCAAAGAAATAGGAGTAGATGTTTCCCCCTCCCGCCACAGAGATCTTGAAAAATATTGATCTTAGCCATGTCTTCCGTAGTCCGTCAGCTGATTTGTAACCGTCTCAGAGATGGTAAGAGATATAGGTATGTATGGGAAAATGTTATCGTTTGGCCCCATTTGCCAGAAAACGTGATAAAGATGGACAGTTTTGAAGGTAATTCAGAAGTTATAATGAGCAAAATGAAGTGATTGCCGAAGAAATGATAAAAATCGGATGAATCTCAGAAGTTAGAGCACCACATGGACCAGCCACCCCACCCTTTCCACAAAAGGTGCATACGTGATACACCCTTAAGAGCAGGAGCACCGTTAAAGATGTTTTTTCATGAGGAACGGGCTTTATGAAGTCAGTTAGAGCCGGGCAATTGACCGACTTTCTTATTTTTTATTTTTGTAAACTAGTGTAATCTATATTATATGTTTACACACAATTTTGGAAAGTTTAATCAAAATCGGATGAATATATCGAATAGCTGCCATCAGTGGCGTAAATAGGGTCCTTCGATAGAACGCGAATTATAAAGAATTTTCATGCAAAAAAAATTGCAGGGTACATGTTAAGTACAAAAATGGTTTCTTTTTAAATGGAATTGGGAAATTACAGGTTTTATACAACAATATGTAAATACGCTATTTATTTGATGTCAAATAAATAATAAAAGTAACAATGACTTAACAATTCAATTTAATTACCTTTACCATTTTCAAGCTTAGGTCCCACAAGCAAATAATTTGCCGAATTTTGTAGAAAGTTTAGCTAACTAGCCATGATTGCAAATTTTGCATGACTTATATCTAAAACTAATATTTCATACGTAACTAAGTTTATCAAATGTGATATTTGTCTTAAAAATTACACTTTTATAAAGGTCACTTGAATTTTTTTGCAGGCATAAATAGGCAGGCAAAAATATGTTGATTTGAGAACTTTGGCAACTGAGTATATGTTTTTGAGTCACACTCTTCTTAATAACATAACATAACATCATCCAAGTTCTGAATCGATTTGGGACTGCGACTTAAACATGTATTCTTTTAGACCACTGATAACTTAAACAATTAGGCATGCTTTCATTTTCGCTAAAATTTTTCGATTTGGTCTCTAAATCGCAAAATTAGTTGCTCGAAATTCGCAAATCGCGGAATTTTGCCAATTTGAAACTGGTGACTTATGAGTCCGTTAATTAAAAACGAGAAACGAGAAATTGAAAATGAATCAGAATAAGGTTAATAACCGTAACTCGTACCGTAATCCATATCCCAACAACCGTAATATAAACGGAACCGAAAAAAAAACGATCGGACAAAACAGTAACTTGAACTTGAATTAACTTTGTTTCGGTATCTGCTAAATTTTGAGCCCATCAGAGCCGCTTCTTCTTCTCAAAACGTTTTTTCCACCCAATAATAAAAGTATGTTTAAGTAGCAGAAGTAAAATAGAATATTCTTTTTAATCAGAGTTACCAACCTTCGATTTCTTCTCTGGGTTTAGTCTGACGCAAATTACATGGCCAATAAATTGTATTAAATTTTCAGTTGTATTAGATGAAAATGCAATATTCCAAAATCTTAAATTAAAATCAAAATAAGTGACATAGAAAACTATTGCATGTATAAATTTTGATCCACCCCCAATCCCAAAAAATTTTAAAGACCCTCAAAAATTAAAGATTTATAAAACTTCCACTTCATCACCCCCCCCAGAAAGAGCTATCACGCCACTGCACATTGAGTGTTTTGTTTTTTTTCGTTTTTTTTTTGGCATAAAACCTAAAAAAATGTTGTTTTGTTTTTTAAAATAACCTTTATTTTTTTGTTTTTAATACTCTAATTAATCAAAAAATCAATTGATAACATTTTTTACGGTCACACTGATTGAGCGGTACGCTGTCAAAGTCACCCTGCAGTGAAATTGTCAACTAGTAACAAAAAAATACTGTCATACAACTAGTTGGAATACACGAAGAATTAAACTGGTAGCAAAATTGCTAAATTCGGGTAGTTGGGCAACAACAAATATTAGCTTCAGAAGAAATGCTCGTTTAAAACACTAATTTGGGGTAGTTGTATTAAATTGTAATTGAGCTGGTTGCAAACGATGTCGAAATATGTTCTACCATTATACTGCGCAGCGATATAAACAGACTGTCATAAGGAACACACAAGGGTCAACTGGTATTTATCTGGTTAGAAAATGGCTGCTTAAGGGACAATTCTCTTGCACCTATGCCATCTGTCATTAAACTGGTTGCAAATGGCTGCTGCCGGGGACAATTGTAACATTCCTATGACATGCCTGTGTAAAATGGACGACTTCAATACATGGATTTGGATTGGAAGTGCAACCAATTGCAAGTTTTTAGCGACCGATACATTTCTGGTTGTAAACTAGACACTTTCCCTGCAGGGTTTCTGCTTGTAAACTAGACACTTTTCCTGCAGGGCAGATGTTTACGCACGTGTTAGCATTGTGTACAATTCACCGAAACACATTACTCAAGTTTGATTGCTTACGTTGGCCACATAAAAATGAAAATACAACTTTAAATGATGAAAAATCGTTTTACAGATATGTAAAACAAGAGTCTTATAACATATCCGTCAATTTTATTTGTTGTTGTCCTTGTGTAACGTGTTTTATGCATGTGTATTTTAAGAATTTTCTTAGCAAGTTTAGCTTTGTTTGAGTAGAACTCCAGGCACCCGAGGTGCTCAGACATTTAAATGTGGAGTTACTAACTGAAGTGCCCAGAATAATATGCAACTAAATTTGTCTGCTTTAACTTGCTTTTTCTCGAAAAAATCGCCTTTTACCAGATGGATATACGTTTGAACATGCAGAGCTGTTAGACATTTTTGTCAGCCACAAACGCGCAGAGTCTAACAGCATATACCGAATACCAAAAAATTTGCGAAATCCACCGAAACACAAGTAAATAAACAGGTATGCGCTCTTATCAAATATTTCGAAGTGAAATGGACAAATTGCGGGCGAAAAATACTAAGACGTAAAAATAAGCATTCTGAATGGCTTGAATTGAGGATCTATGAATAGAGGTGGCCGTACATAACTGGACTATGAGAATGCTAGCTCCCGACAAAGACGAAAGTTGGCGACAGAGCTTTCAGAGGTTAGTAATAACTCGTTACCTTGGCTTGTACATGCTGCTAGAGTTTCAAACAAAAGAGCAAAACAAAATCAGCTATAGACACAGACATCAGATATAGACATGGCTGCTGAATTGAAAGCTGCTGGAACAATCGAGGATATGAGTTAACTGTAAACAGACACAGAGCATTAGATACTATGGCTGTGTGCATTTTGACGAAGAATATTTAAAGAGAAAGCCTAAGTTCTTATGTGTCAAAATGTACATAACTAAGCTGTTAAAGCATAACTTAATTTAAATAATTCAAAACTTTTTTTATTTTTAGATCACAAACACCAAAATAAAATCGTATACACATGTGTGTGCTTTATCGACCTTTACGATAATTAAAACCATCAATTTTCACGCTAGCTCTAGGTCTTCGATATGTTTGCACATAACTTCCAAAGCAGCAACACAACACAACACAAACCACAAAAGGAGGCTAGGTGGTCAAACAGCTGTTTTCCCCATTGGTATCTCTACAAAATCTTCAGTGAGCTGCCTAATGTACGTGTGGTCCCAACGACTCTTACTCCATGCCTAAGCCATATAATCAAGCCTTAGAATTCCTAAACGACTTTGACAACAAAATCCGGCACACATAAAACAGTGCTGGCTGTCAGTACCTTTAATGCACTGTGTTCTGTCTCCCCATCTTGGCTTATAATATGTTAGACAGAGATCTCTCCCGTTTCTAAAAACATGTAACCATGAGTTTGTTAAAATTCATGTACTTTGTGGCAAATTGTTAATATAAAGCTCGTCCATAAATAATAAATTTAGTTGGTAATTATAAATGTTCTTATTTGCAATTTTTTCTTTAGGAAAAATAGCAACAACAACAGATAAAAAAAACGAAAAAGCATATGGTAACTTCCACTGTAGGCCACGTTTGGAGAACACTGTTAAATAGATTTTCCCAACTTAACACTTCAACCAAAATCCAAATACATCTTAAAAAATTATTACCCATGACCCGTTTTGAAGCAGTTATTTGCTAGAATGAAAAAGTGTCTAATACTGAAAATTTCCATTTACCGAAAATAGTTTTAGATGGCGGCGTACAAGAAGTAAAACCGATCCGTTCTTCATATTAGTAGCGTGCGATAAAACAAAACTTGTGCAAATAATTTCATCTCGATTGCACTCCAAAAGCTGGGCACTATTCCCCCTATGAAAAAGTTACGTATCGGCAACGAATATTACTTTATTTGGTCGAAGATTTATGCCTTTTTTTCTCTAAATTTAGTGAATGAAGACGATTTTTTTTTTAAATGCCCATATTTATTTTGAATTTTCCAAATAATTTTAGATACCATGTTCGGGGAGGTGATTTAGCCGTGGTCGGATCATAAAATAAATAAAAACCGAAATTCTACTTTAATTTGAATAATTGATGTGCAAAAACTTAGCTTCCTATCTTTTAATTTGAAAGTGGAGCCCAAAAAAGCAAACCCATACCCTGGTTTACTGAGTTTAACGGTTTTATTTTTGTTTGTATTGTTAAACATAGTCGCACATGAATGTTCCCAATTACGTTCCAGATTTTCGCAAAAATAAGGCCTTTGTCAGAAAGAAAAAAAGTTGGAACTATCGAATTATGCAACCAGGTTTGAGCTTGAACTTGTGCACTTTCGTAATACGGCTTGGACTCGGTTCATTTCATTAACTAGTTTGCTAATGCGAGCAGCTACTTTAAGACAAAGATATTTGTAAACACATATGGGAATTTATCAGGCCTGTTTTTGTTTTCTATGTCGATCAGGCTATGCGGGATGGGGTTTGGTAAATGTTTCCTTTTACAAAACCGATTGTGTACCTTAAAATTTAATTTATTTTGACTATGACTAAACCATTCTTGAAAACCATTTAATTTATATTTTATTATCTTTCCCTCTATCAAACTCTAACTACCTGAATTATTGCAATTTGCTCAGCTGTGTAGCGCATGTTGAATTCGCCTTTCCCATATGATTTTCTGGGCTTTTTGCTTTCCGTTTTACTTTTGTTTGGCTGTTTGTTTTGCTTCTTGTTTTTGTGTTGCCTCTGAATGTTATATGTGAACCGCTTTTGGCCCACACATTTAGACGGAAGGCACGGCGGCTTGCACCTAAAACTCAGTCATCGGAAATAAGTTGAGGTTTGTTTGTGTTTAATACCCACATAGCTACATATGTTGAAAAACAACAACAACAAAAATACAATTAACAAGCACGTAATATAAAAATGCATTACACCTTTGATTGGTTGACCATTTATGTTGAAGGATTATGCAATAATAAAAGCAACTTCTATTATTTAGGTGATCTTCGACGCGCGCGCGGTCAGTACTTAAATATTCATCGATATCAGTTATCGATACCAAGAATTATTAAGCCCTAGCCATCTCTTTCTAGCACACAGCACTGTACTGTCATGTTGGCGCCCAGCAAGAAGAAGAAACCGAAGACTGATAGATCAGACACGTAGACAGACAGAGGGATCGTAAAGGAGACTTGAACTCCTTAAATATTTTTCTTTATTGCTACATATTTAAGTACGTCCACATATTCTGCATACACAATTCACTTTGTTCAATGTTGGTTCCCCTTCAATATTTTGA